>JAUCMX010000014.1:5344301-5637732 GCA_033459395.1 Hemibagrus guttatus | reverse complement strand
TACTGAAATATCTCACTATTTAAATGTTTACAATAATATCCAGGCTATTTGGTAACTTTTGAAGCAATTTCATCTTTAATTTTTGTATGTATGTATTTCTGACATAAACTAAGACTACACACATCACAACAAATTCCCACTATATGATGGCTACTGGGGGCACGGTGGCTTGGGGGTTTTGCACGTTTGCCTCACACCTCCAGGGTTGGGGGTTCGATTCCCACCTCTGCCGTGTGTGTGGAGTTTCCCTGTTCCCCCCGTCCCTTTGGGGGGTTTCCTCCGGATACCCCGGGGTTTCCTTGCCCCAGTCCAAAGACATTCATGGTAGGTTGATTGGCATCTTTTAAATTTGGTCCGTATTGTATGAGGTGTATGTGTGTGCCCTGCGATGGGTTGGCACTCCGTCCAGGGTGTATCCTGCCTTGATGCCCAATGACGCCTGAGATAGGCACGGGCCCTCCCCGTAACCTGAGAATAGTTCGGATAAGCGGTAGACAATGAATGAATGAATGATGGCTACTATGTAAGGAAAAAAGAAATGCTAATACCATAACAAATTACATTATAAATACCAAATTGTGACTGACTTGCCTTATGGCCTTTAAAACCGTTTCAGTATGAGCTGCACATTTATCTGCAGAGAAAAATTTAAAAAAAAAAAAAAAAACTGAGCCAAAGTATTGATTGTTTTGCTACACATGTTACAGGGCTGTAGCATTAAATTCATTTTAGATTAAAACACATCTATTTGTGGTATGGCTTCAACAAACTAGCTGTCAGTACAATCAGACCACAAGCTGATGTTCTTTCTGTCAATAGTAGGTCTAGGTAGGTCTAGAGGATTTACCTAGGAAAGTCTAAAATAGGATAAGAAAGCATGTGCCATTTTTTTTTTTAAGCTAAATCTTTAGCTTGTACTTTTAATGAATATTAGTGTTGACTAAAAATAAATGCTAACTGTTTATGTGGATGTGTGCTCATTTAAATCATCTCATGGCCGGGGAAATTTTTAAAAAAAAAAAAAAAAAAAGGAAGTACCCAATATCACCCAAACTTTGACAAGTGATGGTTTTTAAAACGGTTTGTTTATTTAAGGTTTTGTAAACGCAAGTGTTAAATAGCATGAAACTATTTCCTAACATATGCAGTATTTATATTCAAAATATCCATGGGGATTAGTTTTCCCAATAATATGTTTTACTCCAAATGTTTTACTCCAAATCATTAATATCCAGATCACTCAGGAGATCTTCCACCTCATCCTCCATTAAGCAGGTCCGAGCAATAGCACCGGTCACAGCATACGGGTCACAGTTAGCGGCAGGCCGGCGATCCTCTAAATATCCACACTTGGCCTGGTGAACATGCAGGGGGATGCGGATGCTAGCTTTACGACTATCCACTGCAGATGAGAACTCATGGAGGTGGGAGGTTGCATGAAAGCCTGTGAGTCTCCTCTGGTTGTGCTGCCCACCATGAGGATCTGAGATTCGGATGTGCTGGACATGGTGTGCACGTAATTTTTCTATCATCTTCTCAATATGACTAAAATAATGGAGAGAAACACAAGGACATGCATAAGGGAATAAGGATCTATTTGTGTATCCAAGTATTAAAATGTACTCACTGCAGCCCTCCTTCTGCTCTAGTAGCCTCAGTGCTGAAGTTAGTGTGGCAGCCAGATCCGTTCCAGTTCCCTGGGATGGGTTTGGGGTCTAGAGTGGCGATTACACCAAAGTCTTCACACACTCTGTGCAATAGGAAGCGCGCCATCCACAGGTGATCTCCTGCTACAATTCCTTCACATGGACCCACCTGGAACTCCCACTGTACAGGGACAAGCAAAAATGTTCAGCAACATGTAGCTTTTGTACATGTAAACTTTTCTATATTCAGATTTGGTGATTTAAGTCCTAAAGTTGTTTCCTTCTGAACATTCCTAGTATCCTACCATAGAGTAGCTGAAAAGCATTATGTCAATAGTATGTCTGAATTCTCCGTATTCAACAGTAGGTGAGAATATACCCAGATGTCCTACTGATGCCATCAAGATTCTGCAGTATGGAGCCAATGCACCCTGTGCTATCCTAATGCAACAGGACTAGCATAGAAGAGCTGTTTAAAATAGTGCAGTGTGTCTGCATTTTTAAGTATAAGTGTTATAGGTGTCAAACATTGTTCCTTGTAGTTAAACTGTACTTGTTTAACAACACCCGAGTAAATTGTTAACTTGTTGAAGGTTTAAACAAGAAAAAACACTTGCAGTTTTCTGGGGGAAAAACTAAATTATGACATCACAGATCACATGGCAATATTTTATATATATATATTGATCAGTACATCAACAGCAAAGCAGTAGGTACTGTCACGATATGCAATTTTGGATACAGCTTTATATTTATATTTTCATGGGATTATTATTAATATTTTCATTGGGACTTTATATTAATATTCTCATTTTCATTTGTGCATATGCAGATATAGGTTACACATGCTTGAGTCGATTTTCTGGGACCTTCATTCAGGTTTTTCTAAAAGTCCAGATTATAATTATAGCTTATAAAATAGCACTTGATACAGCATTATTTTTATTTATTTATTTTTTTGCTGAACTTAATGCTAGCCTTGCTCAAGTCAAAATCATTCAAGAAAAATAGTCAGAATCACATGTAACTAAGACCTGTCTCTGTTTTGGCCCACATGTACAACTCTGAATAGAAACTGTGAATAGTACTCATGTCTGTAGTTATGTCTGAATTCTGAATATTGATGTGTGCAGTTGTGGTTATTAAATCCTCACCTCAACTCAACTGAATTACAACCCATAATGAACTAAATTAATGGATGTTGGAAATTACCTGAGAGGGCATTACTTCAGCATTGGAACCACAAATTTTGACGCCTGCATAAATGCACGCTTTATAGTGACACTCTACAACGTCTCGGCCAAAGGCCCTATCTGCACCCACTCCACAATGATAAGGACCTGACAAAGAGATAAGGAAAAACACAAGAAATTTTGTGTCTCAGTGTTTCTATTTACACTGTAATTCATGTGTAAATATCTGTTATAATAATTTGAACAAGCCATATACTTTTTTCTTTAATAAAAATGCCCAAAAATTTTAATTCATTCTGTGTACTCTGACATATACTGAATTTCTCACCCTGTGGTTTGGGGAAACCGTTTGATGGCCAGGAGTATGGATGTCCATCTATCCCCAGCAGAGTATACTCCTTTTTCCATCCCAAACCACGGCTGGAAGTCCTTCACCTTCTCCATGATTTTCTTAGAGACATACCGATGATTAGTGTCTACAAATAAATACAAATCAAGATATAGTTTTTTAAAGAATCAATAAGAAAGTCTAGTAATCCATTAATCAAATGGGCTCTTTTTTGACTATACCTGCAGGTTTGCGGTTGTTCTTGAGCACTTCACAGAGCACCAATTTGTTGGGGTCCAGAGTGAAAGGGTCTCTGAATATACTTACTGGAACCAGGATCATGGTGCTCGCAGTCTCAGAGTGGTATGAGGAACAGCCTTCAAAGTTCCACTCTGGAATGTCTAGCATGAAAAGCAAAGATCTTAATCTCCCTTACCATAGTACAGTTACTGATCATGTACCAAAAAATATTTATTGTTTGAAGTACAGCATCAGATTCCTAGAAAATGTGTAAATTCCTTAAAGTACAAGAAAGAATCACAAAAATAGTACATGATGAACATTCCAACAAATAAATCTAACAAATATTGTTATAAATAATAATAAATAATATAAGTAAATAATGTATTATATGCTTCAAATTACATATGTGTAATGAAACTCCTGACACCAAAGGTTGAGAATCCATGTGCAGATTGTGATAGACCCCAACATGCATGCTGTTACATATCCAAAAACCCTGGAAGTCACCTAGACCCGGAAGTGGTTAAAAACTTGGGGGAGGGGGGCTTGTTGGTGGCGTTGTGGGCCAAAATTTTACAGAGACCCCCACTCTGTGTCATATTGGAGACAATATGACACTGGGTTGATCTAGCTTAAAATTTTGAATGGCCCAATGAAGTGGGCCATCGCTGTAAGGAGACATTTTAGGGCTATGAGATGACAGGCTTTGGGGAATCGGTCAAAAGCCACGAGAATGGCAGTGAATCTTTTGGAACAAGGGAGGTCAGTGATGAAGTCAATTTAAAGGTGTAACCAGGGCCGTCAGGGCACTGGGAGAGGTTCAAGGAGTCCAGCAGGTAGCTGATTGGGGGACTTGGACTGGGCATGGCCGTGACATGCTTTCACTTGGGTTTCAACATCTTGGGCTATCGAAGGCCACCAAAGCTTTGGTTCTCTGAATGCCACGGTGGCCTGAACTGTGGGCTTTGTGCACCCACTGGATCACTCTGGTGCACAGGCCAGTGGGTATTGCTTGGAGGGTGGACACCCTGGAGGTGGAGCTTCGGATTGTTAGGCTTTCTGAATCTCCTCCATGATATCCCATTGGACAGCAGCTATGGCGATTGATGGAAGTAAGATGGGCTCGGAGAGTGCCGGTTGGTTCACAGGGTTGTGGCAGCATGAGAGGGTGTCAGCTGTGCTGTTTTTTGTCCCAGGTCGATAGGCCCACTATGTGCATGTCATTGGGACAGCACAGCTCCAATCTAACTAGGGATAGTTCCAATCCCGTAACTGGAGGCATCAACCTCCATGAGGGAAGGTATGGGGCCGCCGTGAAGCAGGACTTTCTTGAAAGCCGTTTTTGTGTTTTCTCTCCAGAGCAGACGTTTGAGTTTGCCTCATAGAAGTGTGGTAAGCGGGGATGTCACGGTGCTGTAGTTCCATATGAAACATCTGTAGAAGTGGGCAAATCCCAAAAAATGCTGTAGTTCCTTTATGTTGGGGGGTAATGGCCACTCAGTCACTGCCTTAACTTTGCTTGGGTCAATTGCTACCCCTTGCTGTGATATGATGTATTCAAAGAATTAAATAGTGTTTCAGTGGAATTCACATTTTTCAGCTTTTACATCCAGCTGAATGGCACAGTGATTGCCATTGTTACAATATGTTTGATTAGACTAAGAATTTTTAAATGTAAAGTTATTTTATTCCCTTAATTTTTGGGGTAAGAAACATAAATGTATTTGTTCCATGCTGTTTGTATAAATGTAAATGTCAGCTTGCTTTTCAAAGATATTAATAATATTTTATATTTTGCATCATATTATTTGCTGTTAACTCTATAACGCCAAATGTATCATATTTGATACATGAGTTTCTGAGACCTCTACACCACCTGCATTATCAATACTTTCCTCAAAAACCTATTGTATACAGTCTGACACTTGTCTTCTGTCCCTAGTGGATTTTTCCATGCTCTGCAGTCAATAGCAGAAATGACTAGGCCAGTGTTTTTCAACCTTTTATGAGGCATGGCACATTTTTTACATTAAAAAAAATCCCACATCACACAACCAACCAAACATTTCACAAAATGACACACTGTAGCCTAACACAGTGTATATCTAATGAAAAAATGTAATCTCTCAATTTGTTTATACTCTCTTAATATGAAACCTTGGCTCTCTCATTCACCATTGTGGTTTTTTATTAAAGTTGCCTGTTTCTCAGTGTGTTCACGCAGGCGTACAAAATAGTCTGTGCTCTTGGTACTGTTGTCATGAATGAACAAGGTCATTATTGCGCTACCTACTGATGTGGAGTATTTCATTACTCTGCCAGTCACTACAGCGCATGCACAGGTGTTCAACAATGGCAAATTATTTGTAGTAACTAAAAAATAATTTTTTTTGTACAAATTAAGTGTAATTGGATAATTTCCTACGGCACACTTCACGATCTCTCACGGCACACTTGTGTGCCTCGGCACAGTGGTTGAAAATCACTACACTAGGCTGTCATTTCCAAAATGGCTGACTTCATGGACTAACTTTGCTCATTTTGAAAAAGTTATGGCAAAAATAGCATTTATGTTGATACTGATTTTTTAATATGCATATGTACTTTACTGAAGCAACTAATAATTAATTTATATTTCATACAGAATGTTATAGTAAAATCGTGTAAAATATATGTGTATCAAATATAATACAGCAGGTATATAAGGTAATCTACCTTAGTCATCACTGTACTGCATTTCATTACACAATCTGCATTATTCCCGCCACAATGGCAAAAATAAAAGTTTTTATTACAACCTAATGGAATTGAAATATTTGTGTTTTTATATGCAACCTAATGTTGTATCTTGCTAATAATTGTCTTTTGTTGTCATAAATTTTCAGTAACACAATTAACTGATTATCATGATAATCTTCCGATGTCAGAAAGGATGGTATTGATCATTTCCCAACATGGGAAACCTGACAGAGATGCAAACACTGCACGGGCAATCACTTTTTGCATGTCTACTGTGGAAAATGTAAAGTCCATCTTTGTTTGAACAAGGACAGAAACTATTTTTTTGCCTTTCACAAGGCAAAATATAAAAGTCATAAAAAGGTTCCTGAAACATTCCAAATACAATAATCAGTACTTGATTTTGTTGTAAAATAAACATAGTTGTGGTCAGTAAATTGCCATAAATGCCCGGTGTATCAAATGTGATACAAAAAAAATCACATTTGTAAGTGGTGATCAAATTTTTAAAAATTTTATTTTGTTTAAGGACCCAGTAAACACTTCAATTTCCAAAAAATAGAATTTTCTGTCAATTATTTCATATGTCAGGCTTTACAGGGTTAAAAATGTTTTACAGCGGATTTAAATTTTTTTGGAATCAAATTTAACAGTACCATCGATGCTTGCTAAAAAACACACAGATATGTAGACGTTAGGCTGAGGCTGATTTTTTCTAGTTCACAATGTAGACTCATGTAGCCTATGACTGACTGTCATGTCACTTGATTACACGTAATGACACGGACAATACATGTGAAATAGTCATGGGTGTAATGAATGTAAGAGGTAGATTGTTTACACTTTTATCCTATTTTCCTGTAATGCTATTTGGATTGAATAGCTAGACTAAGCACACATTGTTTGTTTTGTTTTGTTCTGAATAATTCTCATAGCATAATTTCAGACTAGGTTCTTATGATACCTTCAATGCTGCTGGGTTCAGACTCCATGGTTCGGGTTTTGCTCCGAAGTCCCTCTCCAGTGCCATCGATCCAAATGTAGGTGACCTGACAGAGACCTCCCTGAGAAAGGCTGAGGTAGTGGGAGCGCAACACCTTATTTAGTTGCGAGCTGACAGACAAGGTGGACAACATGGCAACACCTGCAACAGTTGAGGTAGACTGAAAATAAGTAAAGCACAGAGATGCTGTGAAAACAGAACAGTGGAAACACTGAACAAGAAAATCAATGCGGTTCAGTGTTGGTGTGATGCAGTGTTAATTTTGACAGCCATTTTTTGATTTAGTCTTAGTCTTTATCTTCAGACGAAAATGGTTATCAATCTTAGTCACATTTTAGTCATTTTTGCCTTTCATAGTTTTAGTCTAATTTTAGTCGATGAAAAGCCACTGCATTTTTTTCAAGGTTTAGTCATTAGTTTTAGTCAAATTGCAGTTACCAACTTTAATTTTGTAAATTTTCTATGTAGTATTTAGACAAAAATAGTCATTATAATTTTTCTTTCTTTAGACCCAATAAGCTTATGAGATATTTGAATTAAGATAACAAGCTATATTGACACTGCACTCCTAGCACTTGTGCAGCTCTACATATCCCTTTATCTTAGCTGGAGATCAGCCTGCTGTGCTGCCCTTGCTCATTTATAAGGTAGGATCATACATTAAGGATAGGTAAAAGTGGTCTATTGTTCAATTGTCAAATAAAAACCAAATATGTTTTCTTTAGCTGTTATGGAAAAACAGCATTTATTACGGATACCTAGGGGAAGTTCGTTCCACCACCTCGGTGCCAGAACAGAGAAGAGTCTAGATGTATACCTACCTTTTTCCCTGAGAGATGGTGGGACCAGTCGAGCAGTGCTAGTGGATCTGAGTAAGCGAGGTGCAGTGCGAGAAGTGACGAGAGCTTTGAGGTAAGATGGCGCTGGTCCATTCTTGGCTTTGTAGGCAAGCATTAGTGTTTTGAATCTGATGCGTGCAGCTACCGGAAGCCAGTGGAGGGAACGCAGCAGTGGGGTGGTGTGGGAGAACTTGGGCAGGTTGAAGACAAGCCGTGCAGCTGCATTTTGGATCATTTGCAGTGGGCGAATTGCGTTCAGAGGTAGACCTGCCAGAAGAGAGTTGCAGTAGTCCAATCTCGAGATGACCAGAGATTGAACAAGCACCTGAGTAGCCTGTGTGGATAGAAATGGCCGAATCCTTCTGATGTTGTACAGAAGAAACCGACATGAGCGTGTCACATTAGTGACATGGGAAGAAAAGGATAGTTGATTGTCCATGGTTACCCCAAGGTTGCGAGCAGAGGCTGTAGGGGAAATCATGGAGTTGCTCAGAGATATCGCTGGGGGGATGGATCACCTGGAATTATCAGCAGCTCGGTTTTGCTGGGATTGAGTTTCAGCTGATGAGCAGTCATCCAAGATGAAATGTCCGCCAGACACGCCGAGATCCGAGCAGAAGTCGTGGTATCTGAGGGAGGGAAGGAGAAGATAAGTTGTGTGTCATCAGCATAGCAGTGGTATGAAAAGCCATGTGAGGATATAACTTTGCCAAGAGAGTGAGTATAGAGGGAGAAAAGGAGAGGACCAAGCACTGAGCCTTGTGGGACACCAGTCGAGAGTCTGCGTGGAGCAGATGTCAATCCCTTCCATGTTACCTGATATGAGCGACCATCCAGGTAGGAAGCAAACCATTCCCATGCTGTTCCACAAATTCCAAGACTCCTGAGGGTGGACAAGAGAGTCTTGTGGTTTACTGTGTCAAATGCTGCAGACAGGTCGAGGAGGATGAGGACCGATGACAGTTTGGCTGATCTAGCAGCATGTAGTGTCTCAGTGACTGCCAAAAGGGCAGTCTCTGTGGAATGTGCTGCTTTGAAGCCAGACTGGTTGGGGTCAAGGAGGTTATTCTGCATGAGATAGTCAGACAGCTGATTACAAACAACACGTTCAAGAATTTTTGAAAGGATTGAGAGAAGTGATACCGGTCTGTAGTTGCTGATGTCTGAGGGATCCAGAGCAGGTTTCTTCAGGATGGGGATGACCCTGGCTTTCTTAAAGGCAGTTGGAACGTGACCAGACGTTAAGGATCCATTGATGACTGTGGTGATAAAGGGTAGGAGGTCAGGTGAGATGGTTTGGAGCATAGCTGAAGGGATTGGATCCAGTGGGCAGGTGGTAGGATTGCAGGACCGGGTAATTTGCAAAACCTCTTCTGCTGCTACAGTTGAGAGCTGCGTCAGTGAAGGAGTAGCGGAGTGCTGATTGTGTGATGTAGGTGAAGTTGGGAGAGACGTGAAGGTCTGGCAGATCCTCTCAATCTTCTCTGTGTAAAAAGAGGCAAAATCTTCGGCGGTCAGGGAGGATGGAGAAGGTGGAGCCGGAGGGTTGAGTAGTGACGAGAAGATGTTGTGGAGCTTTCGGGGATCTTGTGCAGAAGTTTCAAGCTTTTCCTTGTAGAAGGAGGTCTTGGCAGAAGTCACGTCCAAGGAGAATTTGGACAGGAGCGTGCAATAAGAGATGAGGTCTGTGTCGAGTTTAGATTTCTTCCACTTCCTCGCTGCTGATCGTAGTTCTCTCCGATTGTTGCGAAGTACGTCTGACAACCAAGGAGCAGGAGAAGAATTCTTCCTGCGTATGGTAGACAAAGGGCAGAGAAGGTCCATGGTTGAGGAAAGGGAGGAAAGCAGAGTGTCAGTAGCTGAGTCCAGGGGAAGGGAGGAGAAGGATTCATGGTCAGGAAGTGATGAAAGAGTGCAGGAAGCTACAGAGGAAGGAGAGATAGAGTGGAGGTTTCGGCGGGTGAGAGAGAGGTGTTGGGAGTTACGTTTAGGCAGAACAGGGAGAGTGAGAGAGAAGGATACCAGGTGATGATCGGAGATATGAAGTAGGGTAACAGTCATGTCTGTAGCTGGAGAAGGATGAGTGAAGACTAGATCCAGGACGTTTCCTTCCTTGTGTGTGGGAGGGCAGCTGTTGAAGGACAAGGAGAATGAATTCAGAAGAGCCAGAAGGCCAGAAGAGTGAAGCTTGTCAGATGGGAGGTTGAAATCTCCAAGGACTGTCAGAGGGGTGCTGTCAGAAGGGAAGACACTGAGGAGTGTGTCCATTTCATCCAAGAAGTTACCTAGGGGACCAGGGGGGCGGTAGATGACAATGATGAAGAGGTTGATTGGAGAGGTAACTGAAACTGCATGGAATTCAAAAGAAGAGATGGTTAGATGAGACAAGGGGAGAGGTGAGGTACACCATCTCTGTGACAACAGCAGACCTGTACCACCACCCCTGCCTGATTCTCGTGGTGAGTGAGAGAAAATATAGGCAGAGGATAGAGCAGCCGGTGTAGCAGTGTTCTGTGGTGGTATCCAGGTCTCAGTTAGTGCCAGGAAATCAAAGGAATAGTGGGAGGCTAAAGCTGAGATGAAGTCAGCCTTCCTTACAGCAGACTGGCAGTTCCAGAGCCCACCTACCACCACTGTTTGAGACTGAGACAACAAGGGAGGGTAGATGAGGTTTCTAGAAACATGACCTCTGCTTCGTGGATGAGAATGCCTGCGTCTGTAAGAGGTAACAACAGAAATCGGTTTGAGGCACATGTCAGTGGTCTTGTCAAAGTATGAAAAGTGAGACTAAGGATGTAAGAACAAGAAAAAAAATGACAATATACTTACTATTTAAGTGAGTAACAGGTATTGACAAGGCAAACTGCAAACCACTACAGACAAACCTTCAATATAAATTAGTTAGCCCTGCCCACAATTCACACCCTAAGGGAGACCGAAACTATTCTTGATTAATCACCCGAGACAACTAGGAAGCAAAGATCAACAAGCTATACAATAACAGTTCAAATAACAACTCTGGAACCAACCACGTTAAACAAATCGTACACAAAAGTCGGAATCTTACCTTACCAGATGGGAACAGATTCAAATGAAGAGTTAAAGCACACATTTTGATTGTTACTAGAGAGCTAAAAGCAGTCTCTGACAGGTATGTTGTGGCGAAAGGCAGGATGAGTCTGGTTGTGGCGTGGTGCACTAGCTTAGGTGCGAAGTCGGGTCCTTTCACCAGCCAGAACCCTTTGTACCCGTGTTCTGTAAAGAATCTCCTCAGAAAAGAATTTGACTTAACATCCAAGAGCTCATCCTCCACTGCTAAATACTCCACGTCCTTCTCCTTTGCGGTGAATGGATCCATTACCCATGTGCATTTGGCAACATGCTCATCAACATCCGAGAATCGTGATTTCATCTCCTCCTGTAGCAGTTCCGTGTGACGCGTTGCTGAAGGATTCGGGTAAATGTCCCCCAGTCTGTTTGAGAAGTGATGGAAAGTGTTGTAGGTCCTGTTTTATCAGTTTATTCTTTCTGAATTCCATTTTATGCACAAATGCATCAACAATTTCCTTGCATTCAAGGATATTTGCATCCGTGGTCTGCATGCGCTTGTTTGTTTTGTTGTAGAGGCTGAAAATATCAGCCAGGTATGATGTTCTAATAAGAAATTCACTAGTCATTTTGCCAAGTAGTTTCTGGTTGTTCAGTCTGAGAAACTCCTTTACTTTTTCTTTCAGTTCAATAAAACGACCCAACACTTGGCCTCTTGATAGCCAGTGCACTTCAGTATGAAGGAGGAGCGTCTGGTGCACCTCATCTTCACACAGCTCTGCGAACATTCGTTTATTCACCGGACGGGCTTTAATAAAGTTGACGATTTTCACCACTATCTTGAGCGTTTCATTCAGTTCATCAGAGAGGTGTTTGCTTGCCAGGGCTTGACGGTGTATTATACAGTGAAATACAAGTGGGGAGCCTTTTCCTTCAAGCGTGTATTGAAGCCCTTGTTTTTTCCACATCATTGAAGCAGCTCCATCTGTGCAGCAAGTGACTAAATTATTATAGGGAATGTTTTTCTTGGTGAAGTACATGTCAATCGAGTGGAAAATGTCTTCTCTTCATGTCGTTGTGGACAAATTAGTAGACAAAAGAATGTCCTGCTTTATCAAGGTCAAAGTAAAAGAAGCTTTATCCAGCTATGTCACTTCAACCAAATATAGCTGATGCAGTACATGGTGAAATGAAACAACGTTCCTCCTGGACCAGAGGTGCTACACATAATAAAAACAAAACACAGGCTGACGCGGACAAACATGAAGCTAAACTAAGGTGCAGAATTTTGAAACTAAACATACAACATAAGTGCAGGGAATGACAAGACAGTGCAGACAAACAAGACACACAATGCCGACTTGCATGTAAACAATATCAGGTGTGTGTGTGTGTGTGTGTGTGTGTGTGTATGTGTATGTGTGTGTATGTGTGTGAGTTCTGTTCAGTGCAGTTCACTTCAGAGTGTGTATGTGTCCATGTTCCTCCGTTTAGTTCAGTTCTCTGTTGAGACACCTGATTGCCTGAGGGAAGAAGCTGTTCAACAGTCTGGATGTGTGGGCCCGAATGCTACGGTACCTCTTTCCAGATGGCAGGAGGGTGAAGAGTGTGTGTGAGGGGTGTGTGGGGTCATCCACAATGCTGTTGGCTTTGCGGATGCAGCGTGTGGAGTAAATTTTCCATATTAGAGGGAAGAGAGACTCCGATGATCTTCTCAGCTGTCCTCACTATCCGCTGCAGGGTCTTGCGATCCGTCACGATGCAATTTCCAAACAGGCAGCGATGCAGCTGCTCAGGATGCTCTCGATGGTGGTCAGGAAAAGAGGTGGAAGATGAGCCTTCCTCAGCCTTTGCAGGAAGTATAAACACTGCTGGGCTTTCCTGGTGATGGAGCTGGTGTTGAGTGACCAGGTGAGGTCCTCCGCCAGGTGAACACAGAGGAATTTGGTGCTCTTGACGATCTTCACGTTGGACCCGTTGATGTTCAGTGGAGAATGGTCACTCTGTGCTCTCCTGAAGTCAACATCCATCTCTTTCATTTTCTCCACGTTCAGAGACAGGTTGTTGTCTTTACACCAGGCTGTAAACCGCTGCACCTCCTCTCTATATGCTGATTCGTCGTTCTTGCTGATTAGACCCACCATAGTCGTGTCGTCAGCGAACTTAATGATGTGGTTGGAGCTGTGCATTGCTGCACAGTCGTGAGTCAGCAGGGTGAACAGCAGTGGACTGAGCACACAGCCCTGAGAAGCTCCAGTGTTCAGTGTGGTGGCCCTGGAGGTGCTGTTCCCGATCCGGACTGACTGAGGTCTCCCAGTCAGGAAATCCAGGATCCAGTTGCAGAGCGAGGTGTTGATGCCCAGCAGGCTCAGCTTCTCGGTCAGGTGCTGAGGGATGATTGTGTTGAATGCTGAACTGAAGTTGATGAACAGCATTCGTACATAGGTGTCCTTATTTTCCAGGTGTGTGAGGGACAGTTGGAGAGTTGTGCTGATGGCATCGTCCGTGTAGCGATTTGGATGATATGCAAACTGCATGGGGTCTAATGATGGTGGCAGCAGGTCCTTGATTTGCCTCATGACAAGCCTCTCGAAGCACTTCATGATGATGGGTGTGAGTGCAATGGGACGGTGGTCATTGAGACAGGACGCTGGAGACTTCTTCGGTACGGGGATGATGGTGGTGGTCTTTAGGCATGTTTGGACGATAGCACTGCTCAGGGAGATGTTGAAGATGTCAGTGAAGACATCTGCTAGCTGTTCTGCACATTCCCTGAGCACTCTGCCAGGAATGTTGTCTGGTCCAGCAGCTTTCCGTGGGTTAACTCTGCATAGAGTTTTCCTCACATCGGCCGTGGTGAGACAGAGCGCCTGGTCCCTTTTAGGAAGGATGGTCTTCCTCGCCGTCACATCATTCTGTGCCTCAAACCGAGCGTAGAAGTTGTTCAGCGCATCTGGGAGGGAGGCATCACTGTCACAGGCAGGTGGAGCTGGCCTGTAGTTGGTGATGGACTGGATGCCTTGCCACATGTGCCAAGTGTCACCGCTGTTCTGGAAGTGGCCAAGGATTCTCTGGGAGTGTGTACGCTTTGCCTCCCTGATGGCTCGAGTCAGTTTAGCCCGTGCTGTTCTTACGGCATCATTGTCTCCAGCTCTGAAGGCAGAGTCCCTGGATTTTAGCAGCACACACACTTTTGCGGTCATCCATGGCTTCTGGTTGGAGCGTGTGGTGATGGATTTGGAGATGGTCACGTCATCGATGCACTTGCTGACATAGCTTGTTTTTAGCCTAGCACCATTGTCTCTGGTGTCCATATGCCGTGGTATTTCCAAGCTCTAGTTGTGTCTGGCGGTCGTACACATAAACACTGTTGTATCTGGTGTCCATATGCCGTGGTAGTCGGGCTATATGAGGACAATAGCACCCTTTTGGATCCGGAGTGGCCACTGCGTGCTACTGCCGCGCCATCAAAAAAAACTCTTTATTTTGGCGTCTTCAACGTACTGATTCTCTGAAATTCTCTAAAACTAAAATTCTCGGGGTTTACCAACCCTCTGTGGGTGTTTGGTCCTCAGTTTGCAGGGCTTCATGCTTTCATTAGCCAGTCTCTCACCACAGATTACACACTCAATTCTCACCTTGTCCATTGCTTCAGTAAAACCAAATTCAAGATAACTGTCCAAATAAATTCTTGTTTTCTTTTTAGCACATACATTTATCTATTCCCTTTGCCATATTAGCTTTACCGCGTCTTTTTGTTTGTCCCGTGTGTGTGTGTGTGTGTGTGTGTGTTTAAGCTGCGTCTGTCTATTCCCACTTTCATGATACACAGCGTGAAATTCACGATGTTAAGGAAATTACTTCTCATATATTAACCATTGTTAAAATATTTACATTTGTATTTATATTTACATATTTATATTTGTTAATATATTACAAATTGAATTATTAATCAAGGTATTATAATAATAACAATAACAATAATAATAATAATATAATCTACAAAAAATTGTAACCCTAAAACTAGACCCCTAGTGGCTAAATTTATCCTACCCGCTAACTGTCTGAGATGGAAACGCCCCTTATCCAGTCCAGTGACAGGGACGCACATTTTGAAAGACAGTTAGCCGATACAAAGAAATCATTTATTTTCAATGTACGATACTCCTAAAAAAAAGCATTTTAGTCTAGTCTTGTCTCGTTAACAAAGAAACTTAAATTAGTCTTAAATTTTGTCATAGTTTTTATCATCAGATATCAGTTTCGTCTTAGTCTTGTCTCGTCTTAGTCACAGAAAAAATGGTCGTTAATGAATATTTTTCGTCATCGTCCTCATTAACGAAATTAACACTGGTGTGATGTGGTCCAACACAAATTAGAGTTATTATTACCACCCCAAAATTTGTTTTGAATTGTTTTCCAATGAGAGGGTGTTTTAGATTATGTGAAGCATAATTATTCCATTATTGAAATAATAACATATTAAGACAAGCTTATTATTCTAACCCTGAGCTTCTGAACAATCAGATTCCAGAAATCCAGACAGTGTTGTGTTATACATTTTAAGAGTTAACCATCTAAATAGTGCTTGCAAATAAATTGAATAAATCATACATAGAACAATAAATACTTATAACAGACAAAAAATATTTAAACATATTTATGCATAAATACATTATAAAAGCACACACACAAAGGAGACTTACTTTAGGAGAATAATGTTTGTTTAGCACTGTCCCTCTTGTTAATTGTGCTCAAATGAAACATAGAGACTTCAGCACTTAAATGTTGGCCGTGAAAAAAAGCCACACCTACTTCAAGCTCAGCACTAATTTCCTAAGCTACTTAGACAACCTATTCAAAGCCAATCCATTTTTTTTTTTTTTGTAAAATTGTGTAAGCTTCACTTCTTTCTTTCTTTGGCCAAAAATATGCCCTTTTTGTGTAATATATTAAAAAAAATACTTGAGACATCTACCTTTACATAAGACAAACAGAACAGAAACATGACAGAACTTTCCTTTAAGTCCAGTCTAGCTTCATTCACTCCAAATACTCTATCAGTTAGCATCTAGTTTGTCTGACACTGAGCAATTACTGCAGAGCACTGATGAAGTTGCATGAATTAGAGCCAAAATATTTCATCTGACGCGGACTTGGGTTCTGCAGCAGGACAATGATTCAAAACACACAAGCAAGTCCACCTCTGAAAGGCTGAAGAAAACAAAATGAAGACTTTGGAGTGGCCTAGTCAAAGTCCTGACCTCAATCCGATTGAGATGCTGTGGCATGACATTAAAAAGGTGGTTCATGCTCGAAAACCCTCCAATGTGGCTGAATTACAACAAGTCTGCAAAGATGAGTGGGCCAAAATTCCTCCACAGCGCTGTAACAGACTCATTGCAAGTTATGGAAAACGCTTGATTGCAGTTGTTGCTGCTAAGGGTGGCCCAACCAGTTATTAGGCTTAGGGCGCAAACACTTTTTCACACAGGGCCATGTAGTTTTGCATTTTGTTTTTCCTTAATAATAAAAACCTTCATTTAAAAACTGCATGATGTGTTTACTTGTGTTATCTTTGACTAATATTTAAATGTGTTTGATTATCTGAAACATTAAAGTGTGACAAACATGCAAAAAAATAAGAAATCAGGAGGGGTGCCAACACTTTTTCACACAACTGTATGTGCTTGCAGTAGGTGTGGCTTTGTTTTTTCTTTACCTCACACCCACCATTTATTTTATGAATCATATTCAGGTTTTGCTGTTTCTTTTAAGCACAGTAAACAAGTGGGACAGTGCCAAACAAACATTTCTCACCTAAAGTAAGTCTCCTTTGTGTGTAGAGAATGCTCTTTAAATATGTTTAAATAATTTTTGTCTGTTCTAGGTATTTATTGTTCTTTTTGTTCTATATATGTTTTATTAAATTTTTTGAAAGCACTATTTAGATGGTTAACTTTTAAAATGTATTATAGTACACCACTGTTGAATTCTGAAATCTGATTGTTCAGAAGCTTTTGATTATTTGTTTTTATAACAGGACATGTTTAAATTAATAGGCTTGTATTATATGTTATCATTTCACTAATTGATGCTTCACATCGTCTAAGACACCCTCTCATTGGACAACAATTCAAAACAACTTCAGGGTGGTAGTAATAACTAATTTGTGTTGGACCACATCACGCCAACACTAATCTGCATTGCTTTATTTGCTCAGTGTTTTCACTGTTCTGTTTTTACAGCATCTCTGTGCTTTCCTAATATTCAGTCTACCACAACTGTCGCAGGTGCTGCCATGTTGTCCACCTTGTCTGTCAGCTCACAACTAAACAAGGTGCTGCGCTCCCACTACCTCAGCCTTTCTCAGGGAGGTCTCTGTCAGGCCACCTATGTTTGGATCAATGACTCTGGGGATGGCCTTCAGAGTAAAACCCGAACCTTGGAGTCTGAACCCAGCAGCATTGAGGGTATCATAAGAACCTAGTCTCAAATTATGCACTGAGAATTGTTTAGAATTAAACAAATAAAAAAGGGCTAAAATTATGATTCTGACATCTGGACAATGTGTGTTTAGTCTAGCTATTCAATCCAAATGGCATTATGGGAAAATAGTATGAAAGAGTAAACAATCCAGGATTTTAATATATTTATTTTGGAAATTTTTACATTTTAAATGCAGTTGATATGTTGGTCAAATACGTTCATGTTTCTTGCACCACAAATTGAGGGGAAGATGAACTTTACATTTAAAAATGGCCCATCAAATCAAAGACATGAAAATAGATACATACTGTTACAGACACGCCAGGCTCACCACACACACACTCACAGCGCACGCCCTCTCCAGAGTTCTAATCAACTGCACCTGAGCACAATTACACCCCACACGCATAGCACTATATATACCACCAGCAGATCATTTCACGCCCGTCCGATCTCGTTAACACCACATTACGTGCATGTTTAACTCTTGGACTCTTTCACCCTTTCTAGAAGCTTCCTGCAACGCCTAGCCACACTGCGCCTCCAGCTCATACCCCGGGGTTTCTCTCACGCTCTGCAGCCTCGCCGCTTCACGTCCCCGCTATCTGCACAGACCCAGATCACCTCCTGCTTCCCCGCTTGCCAATTGTATCACCCGCGTGCACTCACCGTTTTCAGCGCCCCACTCTCTCCCCTGGTTGTATCAAAGTTCCATTCAACGCGCATCTGTGCCTCCGTCCGTCTCTGTGTGTAACACATACAGTATAATATGTTATACATTATTTATTAGATTTATCTGTTGAATCCTTCAAGATAGACTCTTTTTGTGATTCTTTCCTGTATGTAGGAAAATAACAATTTAAGGAGTTTTTTTACTTGAAATAAGGAATCTGAAGCTGTACTTTAAACATTACACACTGTACTTTTGGTAAAAAAAAAAATTCATATTAAAAGCTCTGCTTTTTGTGCTAGATATTCCGAAGTGGAACTTTGAGGGCTTTAGCACAAACCACTCTGTGACCAGGACCTTGGTTCCGGTAAGTATATTCAAAGACCCTTTCACTCTGGACCCCAACAAACTGGTGCTCTGTGAGGTGCTCAAGAACAACCGCAAACCTGCAGGTAAAGACACAGAAAGCTCATTTGATTAATGGTTTAGTTGATTTTATTAATTTAAAATTGATTTTGAATACTGTATTTTGCTTTGCATTTATATGTAGACACTAATCATCGGTATGTCTGTAAGAAAATCATGGAGAAGGTGAAGGATTTCCGACCGTGGTTTGGGATGGAGCAGGAGTATACTCTGCTGGGGATAGATGGACATCCTTACTCCTGGCCATCAAACGGTTTCCCCAAACCACAGGGTGAGAAATTCAGTCTTTATATCAGAGAACATAGAATGAATTAGATGCTTGGGCATTTTTACAATAGAAAAAGAATAGAAGGCTTGTTCTAATTATTATAACAGCTATTTGCACATGAATTATGGCCTCAGACACAAAGTTTCTTGTGTTTTTCCTTATCTCTTTATCAGGTCCTTATTATTGTGGATTGGGTGCAGATAGGGCCTATGGCAGAGACATTGTAGAGTGTCACTATAAAGCATGCATTTATGCAGGCATCAAAATTTGTGGCGCCAATGCCGAGGTGATGCCCTCTCAGGTAATTTCCAACTTTCATTCATTTAGTTCATTATGGGTTGTATTCATGGTGTAGGTGAGGATTTAATAACCACAACTGCACACATCAGTATTCAGAACTCAGAAAAAACTACAAACATAAAAGTGCTATTCAGAGTTCTATATGTGGGGCAAGTGAGGGGTAGCTGTACTGATGTCCCAGACAACAAGGATTGAGGATCCATATGCAGAGTTCTTAATAAAATACAGGCAGAAAGATCCAAAACATAATCCAAACACTCATTGTAAAAAAAACAGGTACAGATTCGGTAAGATCAGTAATGTTGGACAGAAATAGGAGGCTGAACAGCATTCACTCCAATGCTGTTGTTCCCTGCCACATTATGAAATGACCCAGTTATGGGTTCAATTATACTGCCTGCTCATTTGACTCTGGGTGGAAGCTTGACTTAAGGCTAATGTTAATGCCTAATTGTTCACAGAAAACTCTCCAGACCTGCGATGTAAGGGTCTGATACAATGTCTTCTGGGAGGCCATAGAACCGGAAGACAAGGTTGAACAGAGACATGGTGGTTTCCATCACCATGAATAGACCTTTGAGGGCTATGAGGTGGCAGGCTTTAGAAAACCGAACAGTGGCAATTAGCACAGTGGTGTATCCTTTAGAGTTGGGGAGATCTGTGATGAAATCAATGGTGATATGAGACTAGGGTCATTCTGATTCTGGTTCTGATTCCAATGGGCAGTTGGCCGGAGGATTTCAACTGGGCGCAAATGTGGCAGGCCTTACATGGGTTTCAATGTCTCAAGCCAGCGTGGGCCACCAGAAGGCATTCTGGATGAGAGTGGTGGTCCGCTGAATTCTTGGGTGGCCCGCCTGTGGGCCTCATGCACCCACTGGATGACCCTGGCACATAGGCTAGCCAGCACATATTGCTTATTGGGTGGACACTTAGGAGGAGGCACTTCTGACTGGTGAGCCTGTTGGATATCCTCCATGACGTCCCAGTGTACAAGGGCTATAATGGTCACCGGGTACAAGATGGGTTTGAGGAGTAGTGGCTGGTTTATGAAGTTGTGGTGTTGTGAAAGTGCATTGGCTTTTCTGTTTTTGGTTCCTGGACAATAAGTCATGGTAAATTGGAACCGTGAAAAGAATAGGGCCCATCTAGCATCATACGGGTTGAGCCAGTTGGCATTTTTAGGTATTCAAGATTCCAATGATCCATGATTATTGGAATGAGTGTTTCGCACCCTTGAGCCAATGCTGCCACTCCTCCAAGGCTTCCTTGATTGATGGAAGTTCTCTGTTGCCAACATCATAATTGGCTTCTGTGGGGGTTAGTTTTCGGACATGAAAGGCGCACGGGTACAATTTACTGAGGTCCTTATGACGCTCAAATAGAACTGCCCCTACTCCACAGCTGAAAGCGTCAACTTCCACACTGAATGGTTTGTTTGGGTCAGGGTGCTTCAGGATAGGGGCTGTCATGAAGCTATTTTTGAGACTCTCAAAGGCAGCTTTGGCACTGTCAGTCCAGTAGAGATGTCTGGATTTGCTGGATTTGCTGAAGTTGTGAGGTCAACAGGGACACTATGGAGCTGTGGTTCCTTATAAAGCACCCTTAGAAATTGGCGAACCCCAGGAGTGTAGTTCCTTTACATTGGTGGGTAGTGGCCATTTCTTCACCGCTTGTACTTTCTTTGTATCCATTTACACCCCTCATTGTGTCTGTCTGCCTTCACATATAGGTGATACTGTGTCAGGCATGTGAGTACCATACAAACATGGTGGAAATGCTTCTTCTGGGTGGCTGAGTATACCAGGATGTCATCAATGTAGACAATCACATAGTGGTTAATTAGGTCTCTGAAGACTTCACTGATAAATGCCTGGAACACCACAGGAGCATTGCTTAGGCCATACAGCATTACCCTGTACTCATAGTGCCCCTTGTGGTGTCTTCCATTCATCTCCCTCCTTTATCTGAATCAGGTTGTAGGTGCTTCTTAAGTCCAGTTTGGTGAAAACACACCCCTGAGCCCCTGAGCTGTTCCAAGGCTGAAGGCACTAACGGCAGAGGATCAGTGTAGCACTTGGTGATAGCATTTTCACCAGATAGTCATCATCAGAATCTGAGCCCTGGCATAATTGGAGGAGCTGAACAGAAACATCCCTTCCCTTCCCAAAGATTCTCCAGCAGCGCCATGTGCACGGGCTCACTGCGGGGAAGATGGGGTGGAGATGGATGGAGACAGAGGTGGAGCTCCCTTTTGGCTTTGCTGAAGGCGAGCATTGACCTGGTAGCTGCTCAATATTCGGGCGAGTGTTCCAGTTGGTAGTTCGAGGGGGGTATTGCAGGACATGATGTTAAGGATTAAGTTCAGCAACAGAAAATTGAAATAATGCTGGATTAAGTGCTATTTTATAAGTTATAATAAAGACTTTACAGGCAAGTGCTTCTTTTTAAAGTTGGTTGTATAGTTGCTATTGAAAGTCTCAGATGCTTCTACTCAAGAAAAATCTTAATAAAGAGCCCAGAAAATTGACTTAAGCAAGTATATAACCTGTGTTTAAATATGCACAAAATTTTCAATGAAAATGTTAATCTAAAGCTGTGTCCAAACGTCTAAGTAATAAAAAGTTAACAATTTATTCAAGTGTTGTTAAACAAATTCGTTTTAAACACAAGCAATGATGTTATACACCTATAGCAAATTAGTTCAAACAGCTCTTCCATGCCCATCCTGTTCTGTTATGGGATAGAGTAGTGGGCATTGGCTCTATACTGCAGAATCTTGGTGGAAACAGTAGGTCATCTGGGTATTTTTTCTTCTGATTTATGAATACTGAGAATTCAGATTCTCAGTATGTTGGCATACTGCTTTTTGCCTATAGTGGGGCACTAGGTATGTTTAGACGGAACCAACTTTTGAACTTAAATCACCAAATCTAAATATGACCTTTTTAAACGGTTCATGTTACATGTTGCAGAACATTTTTGCTTGTCTCTGTACAGTGGGAGTTCCAGGTGGGTCCATGTGAAGGAATTGTAGCAGGAGATCAACTGTGGATGGCACGCTTCCTACTGCACAGAGTTTGTGAAGACTTTGGTGTAATCGCCAGTCTGGACCCCAAACCCATTCCAGGGAACTGGAACGGATCTGGCTGCCACACTAACTTCAGCACTGAGGCTACTAGAGCAAAAGGAGGGCTGGAGTGAGTATATTTTTATATATGGATACAGAAAGACAAATGGATCCTTATGCCCTTGTTTCCTTTTTCCATTATATTAGTCATATTGAGAAGATGATAGAAAAATTGCGTGCATGTCACGTCCAGCACATCCGAATCTCAGATCCTCATGGTGGACAGGACAACAAGAGGAGACTCACAGGATTTAATGAGACCTCAAATATCCATGAGTTCTCCGCTGCTGTGGCTAGTTCTAGAGTTAGCATTCGCATCCCCCTGAATGTTAGCCAGGACAAGCGTGGATATTTGGAGGATCGCCGGCCTGCCGCTAACTGTGACCCATATGCTGTGACCAGTGCTATTGCTCGGACCTGCCTAATGGAGGATGAGGTGGAAGATCTCCTGAGCGATCTGGATATTGATGATTTGGACTAAAACACGAATAACACTAATACACATTTTAAACGAATATAAAATAAACAGTATACAAATGAGTATATTGGACATAAATACAGCATATGTTAGAAAATGGATTCATGCTTTGTAAAACCTTGAATAAACAAAACTTACATAAAGTATGTTTACCATTTCCTGGGCATGAGCTGTTTCACGTTTTTCTTCTTCTTACCACCACAAGAGGCATATGAAACAAACAAACAAGCAAACAAACAAATAAGATACACATGCCCAATATCTATTAGATCATATTCCCCACAGTGGTCAGGACAAACAGTAGAATGTTCAACAGTGGTCTCATAATCATTCACCATTGCTCAGGCTAACAAACAGAGGATAAAAGACCTGCAAGACAATTAAGTAATATGGATATTAATAAATAAAACACACCAAATTCAGTAGCAAACAGTAACTAAATAGTTATAGGATAAGAACAGGATGCTTGCTTAGATGTTAGCAAGTTAGCAATACAAGATGCGGTAGGGAGTCCCTGTTAATAATATATAAACATATTCTTAAACTCACCATCTAAGAGTTGTTTAGGGTTTCTAACATGGACAATCATTAATCTCGTATTGTCAATTTTTTTTATTCTGTGCAGATAAATGTGCAGTTCATAGATTTAATTTTAATTTTAAAGGTCATAAGCAGGCAAGGCAGTCAAAATTTGTTATTTTTTAATTTAATCTAGCATGATATAAGGGGGGTGGGGGGTGACACGGTGGTTAGCATGTTTGCCTCACAGCTCCAGGGTTGGTGGTTGGATTCCTGCCTCCGCCATCTGTGTGTGTGGAGTTTGCATGTTCTCCCCATGCGTCGGGGGTTTCCTCCAGGTACTCCGGTTTCCTCCCACGGTCCGTAGTGTGTGAGTGTGTGTGCCCTGCGATGGGTTGGCACTCCGTCCAGGGTGTATCCTGCCTTGATGCCTAGTGACGCCTGAGATAGGCACAGGCTCCCTGTGACCCGAGGATAGATCGGATAAGTGGTAGACAGTGAATGAATGAATGATATAAGCATTTATATTTTCCTTACATATTGGCCATACTATAATGGGATTTTTAAATTCTTCTTCTTTTTTTATTATTTATAATAAGCTTTCTTGTATTGTTTTTGTTTTCTGTGTGTAGATTTACTCTAGGTCAGAAATTTTTTGCATTTTGCAAAACAAAAATACATTTTCATCGTGCCTATTACATCTAGGCTAAGGCTTGTCTGCTATATGCATCACAGTGCTACATATATAACTCTTTCATCTGTTAGACTCAGGGTCTGCTCAGTTACTCTCACTATTGCATATCTTGCCATTACAAACAGACTCAATTTCATTGTCTTTTGCACAATTACTCCCCCCTTATTACAATTACACCCCCCCTTTTTTGCACAATTACTCCCACCCCTTTTTAAACTGTGATTTATATGCTTTATTTATATGTTTCTTATATATCTATAGTTTTGTTCTTGCATTGCACTAGTAACTTCTGGTCAGTTATCACATTACCCTGTGTATACTGACTATATGTAAGATATTCAGTGTGCAATCTACAACCTGTCTTTGTGTTACTGTCTGTATTGCTGCTGGATATCTGGAATTTCCTTCGGGATCAATAAACTATCTATCTATCTATCTATCTATCTATCTATCTATCTATCTACATATGTGCACATATCAGTGTAATCTAAAGTTAGAGTTAATGCATGAATACGCTAACAAATTCATGATGTGCCACAATCAAAGATTGTGTTTCTATAATGTCACCAGTATAATAGTTTTATCTATTTGTTAGAATTAGAATGTCGTGGAAAAGTTCATTTATTTCAGTAATTCAACTCAAATTGTCAAACTCATGTATTAAATAAATTTAATGCACACAGACTGAAGTAGTTTAAGTCTTTGGTTCTTTTAATTTTGATGATTTTGGCTCACATTTAACAAAAAACCACCAATTCACTATCTCAACAAATTAGAATACTTCATAAGACCAATAAAAAAACATTTTTAGTGAATTGTTGGCCTTCTGGAAAGTATGTTCATTTACTGTACATGTACTCAATACTTGGTAGGGGCTCCTATTGCTTTAATTACTGCCTCAATTGGGCGTGGCATGGAGGTGATCAGTTTGTGGCACTGCTGAGGTGGTATGGAAGCCCAGGTTTCTTTGACAGTGGCCTTCAGCTCATCTGCATTTTATGGTCTCTTGTTTGTCATTTTCCTCTTGACAATACCCCATAGATTCTCTATGGGGTTCAGGTCTGGTGAGTTTGCTGGCCAGTCAAGCACACCAACACCATGGTCATTTAACCAACTTTTGGTGCCTTTGGCAGTGTGGGCAGGTGCCAAATTCTGCTGGAAAATGAAATCAGCATCTTCAAAAAGCTGGTCAGCAGAAGGAAGCATGAAGTGCTCCAATATTTCTTGGTAAACGGGTGCAGTGACTTTGGTTTTCAAAAAACACAATGGACCAACACCAGCAGATGACATTGCACCCCAAATCATCACAGACTGTGGAAAATTAACACTGGACTTCAAGCAACTTGGGGTATGAGCTTCGCCACCCTTCCTCCAGACTCTAGGACCTTGGTTTCCAAATGAAATACAAAACTTGCTCTCATCTGAAAAGAGGACTTTGGACCACTGGGCAACAGTCCAGTTCTTCTTCTCCTTAGCCCAGGTAAGACGCCGCTGATGTTGTCTGTGGTTCAGGAGTGGCTTAACAAGACAAATACGACAACTGTACAACGTCTGTGTGTGGTGGCTCTTGATGCCTTGACCCCAGCCTCAGTCCATTCCTTGTGAAGTTCACTCAAATTCTTGAATCAGTTTTGTTTGACAATCCTCATAAGGCTGCAGTTCACTCGGTTGGTTGTGCATCTTTTTCTTCCACACTTTTTCCATCCACTCAACTTCCTGTTAACATGCTTGGATACAGCACTCTGTGAACAGCCAGCTTCTTTGGCAATGAATGTTTGTGGCTTACCCTCCTTGTGAAGGGTGTCAATGATTGTCTTCTGGACAAATCAGCAGTCTTCCCCATGATTATATAGCCTAGTGAACCAAACTGAGAGACCATTTTGAAGGCTCAGCAAACCTTTCCAGGTGTTTTGAGTTGATTAGCTGATTGGCATGTCACCATATTCTAATTTGTTGAGAGAGTAAATTGGTGGGTTTTTGTTAAATGTGAGCCAAAATCATCACAATTAAAAGAACCAAAGGCTTAAACTACTTCAGTCTGTGTGCATTGAATTTATTTAATACACAAGTTTCACAATTTGAGTTGAATTACTGAAATAAATGAATTTTTCCATAACATTCTAATTTATTGAGATGCACCTGTATATTTTTTTTAATCAAGCCAATGAAACCTAGAAAAAAAAAAGATTGGAAAGCTCTATTATGTATTGCTACCTTTTACCATATCTGTAGTAGCGCAAAAGTCAAAACTGTAACAAGGTTAAACAAAAAATGTATTATGCAGTTTGGATCTGATCAGGATGAACCTCTCCCATTTCACTCCATTTGCTGTCCTTTCTGTGCCCCCTTGACTTAAACAGAACTTAACTACATAAGCTAGCTAGACAAACTGCAGCTGTCAGCATGCCCTGATGACTGGAGAGTGGTAGTTAAAAATCCATCATGGTCATCATTTAATTTATACATAACTACGACATGTGAAGTGTCATGCTTTCTTGCAAATGAGTGTATATACAGACCAGTAAGAAAGAAAGACTTTATTTAATTTTATTTCTAATGAACCTATTAATACTCTCTTAGAAATAAAACTGAGCATTGGCTCTCAATTGGGGTCCATGGATCAAAGGCAGTGTAACCCCTCACCTAAAGAGGTCCCTGACTGCAAAAAAAAAAAGTTGAGAGAATTCATAAGAAAAAAACATTCACATCGATTCAACAATCTGAACAATAGAGGCACATAGAGGCAGAAAAGACCAGGGTTAGGGTTAGATTTTTGTTTAGCAAATTTTTTATTTTTTAAAAAACAGAAGCATACCAAGTTCAGCTAGAAACCAACATTTGCACTCAATCCTGCAATGTGAGCCATTGTTTACTTTAAAACACTTTTTACTATAATCTAAATACATGTGCAGAATGAAAGTACCTACATAAATAAATAATGCTGCATAGGCATATTAGGAAGGCCTGCACTGCACACGCTTCCGTATACTCCACGTGTGAGACGTCATGTGAGAACTATGCCGTCAACTGCACAGATCAAGCAGAACCTCGTGGCAGAGCTTTACTGACAATTAAGTGATCGCAAAAGTGACATTTGACTATACAGGATGTATACATAAAAAGGATCATTTTCTTGGGACGATTTTTACTGTCAACTAATCCTGTATTTCTTGCAGTGTCTTCCACAGGATATTAATCATATATACAGTGGTGTGAAAAAGTGTTGGCCCCCTTCCTGATTTCTTATTTTTTTGCATGTTTGTCACGCTTTAATGTTTCAGATAATCAAACACATTTAAATATTAGTCAAAGATAACACAAGTAAACACATCATGCAGTTTTTAAATGAAGGTTTTTATTATTAAGGGAAAACAAAATCCAAAACTACATGGCCCTGTGTGAGAAAGTATTTGCCCCTAAGCCTAATAACTTGTTGGGCCACCCTTAGCAACAACTGCAATCAGGTGTTTTCCATAACTTGCAATGAGTCTGTTACAGCGCTTATGAGTGGGCCAAAACAGGAATTTTGGCCCACTCATCTTTGCAGAATTGTTGTAATTCAGCCACATTGGAGGGTTTTCGAGCATGAACCACCTTTTTAAGGTCATGCCACAGCATCTCAATCGGATTGAGGTCAGGACTTTGACTAGGCCACTCCAAAGTCTTCATTTTGTTTTCTTCAGCCATTCAGAGGTGGACTTGCTTGTGTGTTCTGGATCATTGTCCTGCTGCAGAACCCAAGTTCGCGTCAGATGAAATGTTTTGGCTCTAATTCATGCAACTTCATCAGTGCTCTGCAGTAATTTCTCAGTGTCAGACAAACTAGATGCTAATAAATAGGAGAAGTTTTTTTATAGGGGGGTGCACTTGACCGCATTGGGCCTGAAGCTGTGTATTTTGAGTGCTAATAAAGCTGGTTGCTTCTTCTCATCCAAGCCAAGAAGTTTCATTATTTTCTTGTATAGATTAGTAAAGTGTTTGGTAAATATAGGCAAGTGGAGAAGACTTCAGAACCACCCTGTAGAGTGTCCACTCAAAGGGGGACTCTGAGATCTGACAGCTGACACTGATCCCAACTTTTCACAGTAAGCCTGCCACACACAAGAAATGAATTGAGTCCCTCAGTCAGACACTTCTGGTAGGCCATAGTTCCTGAAGCTATGATCCATCAGTAAATCTTCAACTACCCAGCAATGGATCAGGTTGACGGCAGACCCCGAGTCTAGGAGGGCTGAGAAGGTACGTATTCCATTAGAACATAGCAACCGAACTGGTAATAGGAAAATGTAGGAGCAAGGACTCACCTTAGAAGATTGGGAACTGGACTTCTCCAGGCATGTGGCACAGTGATTACCTGCCTGTCCACAGTTAAAACAGAGCTGGAGTTGCAGACAACACTGGAGCTCCTGTGGTGATACCCATGTCTTACCCAGCTGCATGGATTCTGGGGCACTGGCAGGAGCTTGGCATGGATCGTATGGGAGCGGAACTGACATGTGGAATTTTGGTTCCAGATGAGGTAGTCAAGTCGAATGGCTAGTGTGATATTCTGCGATCACAATACATCCTGGTACAAGCAGGCCATTTCTGCTTGCAACATTGAGTCCCTCTTGAAATATTGCTCAAATTGCTGTATCATTTCAGCCACTCTGGGTGGCCAGGGTCCATAGTCAGACCCCTCAAGTAGTTGTAACAATTGAGTTGATACATTCAGTCTGCCCGCAGGATATTCAAAGACATCCTGGATAAGTTGGGTAAAATAGCCCCTTACCTGGTCATCGTTATCCAAAACTGTGCAGGACCAGTCCAAAGCCTTCCCAGTTAGCATTGTTAGCAGGCAGGTGCACTTGGCTGTGTCCTCTTTGTAGGCTTCCAGTTGGTGTACGAAATAGACAGTCAAAGAAATCTATGTCAGTGGTTGGCAGAACCATCCATTTTTCTGGTAGAGCCATTCTCGGTGGTTCAGGCAGCCCAACGATCCTGCAAATATTCATGCTTGTCCTGGCTAACATGTAGGGGGATTGCAAATGCTGACTCCAGGACTAGCCACAGCAGCTGAGAACTCATGGATGTTGGAGGTCTCGTTAAATCCTGTGAGTCTCTTCTGGTTGTCCTGTCCACCATGAGAATCTGAGAGTCGGATGTACTTGCTTTCAGTTTGTTTATTAAACATATTTGTCCTACTCTTGGATCCTGCCTTCCAAACCTAACAGGATATTATGTTGCCGTTAAATACAGTGGTTATACAGCAGCTCCAGGCTATGGTTACGCAATAAGACCAGGCCATCGCGGCATACTGGGAACAGCTAGCCAATCTTTGAACTGCTAACAATCAGCTTTTACAACCTCTTGTGGCCCACCACACAGCATTACTCAGTGCTCATGGCTCTGCCCAAAAAATTAGATGAAACAACGGACATTTGCAAGGGCTTCCTCCGCCAGTGTGAGGTATTTTTTCAACATCAGCCCGACACTTGCCACCAGGAAAGCAGTAAATGTGCATTCCTCCTTACACTGCTCATGGGAAAAGCTTTGGATTGGGCTACCGTGGTCTGGGACAATGGCACTCAGGTGAGAGTCTCACTCTGTGATATCTTTGAATACCCTGCTGGAGGTCATGATGTTTCTGAACAACTTCTCCAGCTCTGCCAGGGCTCATTTTCTGCTGCTGAATATGCTGCAACCTTCTGCACTCTTGTAGCTCAGTGTTTGGAATGATGTCACTCTCAAAGCCATATTCCAAGATTATGGACTAAATCCATCTCTCTAAGCTGAACTGGCCTGCCGCGATTAGAACAATCCCCAAATATTGTGGGGAGAAAAGGAAATTAGCCAATGGTCCCCTCACTGTCTTAACCACTGCCTCCAATGTTCTCTACACCTACCATGCTGCTCCACCTTAGAGGAAAGCCCAGATACTACTAAAAGTGGCCCCCAGGCACTGAACATTAAAAATGCTCAAGAATGAATTCTGGTAGCCCTCACTTTTCAAGGATGTCAAAGCATACATCAATGCCTGTCCAATCATTGCCTAAGTCTGCACACCCTGCCAAATGCCAGCTGGGCTTCTGGAACCTCTCCCAGTCCCAAAACAACCATGGACATTTCGGTCAACTTTGTTACCAACCTCCCATGCTCTCATGAGAGTTGACCAATTCTCGAAAGCCTGCAAACTTATCCCTTTAAAAGGCCTATTCACAGTCATGAAAATGGCCACCGCCCTATTTTAACATGTTTTTCAAAACTTTGGCATCCCTGAAGACACCGTTTCTGACAGAAAAGTACAATTCACCTCTTGGGTCTGGGAGGCATTCTGCAAAAAACTGGGTATTAATATGAGCCTCACATCTAGTTATCATCCTCAAGCTAACAGCCAGGTGGAATGCCACAACCAAGAGCTGGGCCGTTATTTTTTAACTTACTGCAGCCAAGAACAAAATAGGTAGATGTTGTTCATCCCATGGGCTGAATATGCCCAAAACTCCCTTACATGAGCAGCATCAGGTTTCACACCATTCCAGTATGTCTTGGGCTATCAGCCACCACTGTTTCCTCCCCCACATTTGCCTACAAAGAGTGGTACACAGGAAACATACTTAGGCCAACCGCAGACGGCGCACTCATGCCCCATACCAACCGGGACAAATGGTCTGGCTATCAACGAAAAATGTACATCAGGCTTCTGTGTCGAAAATTAAATAGGTACATCGGCCCATTTAAAATCATTCATCAAGTTAACCCAGTAATTTACAGATTAGAGCTGCCAGCCAATTATTGCATAGCACTCTCCTTTCATGTCTCCCTTCCTAAACCCGCCCATACCAGTAACAACCGCACCCCACTGCCTCTGCCCATAGAAGTGGATGGCACACCGGCATACCTGGTCCACACAATATTGGACTCTCTGGGAAGTATGGGCCAGCTGCAATACCTAGTTGACTGGGAAGGGTATGGCCCTGAAGAAAGCTCATGGGTAAGTTCGCATGACATCCTTGACCCAGCCCTCACCTCTGAATTTCACACCACCCACCCTGACTGACCAGGCCCCAGAACCTGGGGTTGACCAAAGAGAACACCTAGATGTGTTACTAGAAGGGGGATTCTGTCACAATTATACCTGCTAACCTCACTCCTGCCTGCCACCTGAATATTGACACCCCTGTGTCACAGTGGTACACTTCCAGTTCACTTCCGGATATTTACTGCGTTACCACACTTAGCACAGTGCAAAGTATTGTCAGCCCGCTGAGTTATCGAGCCTTTGTTTATTGTTACTGTGTTTTGTGCATAACCCTGCTTGTCTGTTTTTACTTCTCGGTTTTGTCCTCTAGATTTGTTTGCCTTAAAATAATTAGATAAATCATACAAAGAACAATAAATACCTAGAACAGACAAAAATTATTTCAACATATTCATGCAGGGGACACAGTGGCTTGGTGGTTAGTGCATTTGCCTTACACCTCCAGGGTTGGGGGTTTGATTCCCACCTCTGCCATGTGTGTGCAGTTTGCATGTTCTCCCTGTGCCTCGGGGGTTTCCTCTGCGCACTCCGGTTTCCTCCCCCAGTCCAAAGACATGCATTGTAGGTTGATTGGCATCTCTAATATGTCTGTATTATGAGAGTGTGTGTGCCCTGTGATGGGTTGGCACTACCCTCCAGGGTGTATGATGGCACAGGCTCCCCATGACCCCCCCCCCCCCCCTTTTATGCATACATGCATGAAAATAAGAGCATTCTCTGCACACAAAGGAGACTTACTTTAGGAGGATTATGCTTGTTTGGACTGTCTCTCTTGTTAACTGCACTAATATGAAACAGCGAGTCCTGAATACAATTCTGAATCCTGCATTTAAAAGTTGGCTGTAATGTTAAAAAAACACACCTACTGCAAGTTCATTACTGCTTACTTAATTGACTTGAATCTTAGAAAACTAAATCGACTAAGATTCACTTCTTTCTTTGACCCAAAATATGAAAAATATGTAAATTTTTCTATGTTAGCTAAAAAATAGTGAGATGTCTGCCTTTACATAAGGCAAACAGAACAGACCTGTAAGTGTTCTGCTTCAGCTGAACCAATACTATCTTTAATATAAGTTTTCAGTCAAAATTAAACAGATTTGTGTGTTTGATGTATTGTCACTCGACTTATTGCATTACGTCAGTTTGCATCTAGTTCGACACTGAACAGTTGCTGTGAAACGGTTTAATTTACATGGATTCAAACAAAATAATTTTGTTCAATTCATTACTGTTATGGTGGGCAAGGTTCCCCGTAGGACCACTAGGGGGCCTTCAGCAGGGGTTGTGTTTTGTTGTGTGTTTTGTTTATGTATGCCATGCGTTTGTTTTAGCCCCGCCTTGTCCCTAATGTGTTCCCACCATTGTTCACCGGTTCCTCATGTTTCCTGTAATTATGTTCCGTATTTATAGTAATCTAGCCATGGGGGTCACAGTCCAGTGACTTCTGTGCCGGTCCCAAGCCCGGATAAATAGAGAGGGTTGCGTCAGGAAGGGCATCCGGCGTAAAACATTGCCAAATTTAACCATGCGAATCGTCAGTACGAATTTCATACCAGATCGGTCGAGGCCCGGGTTAACAACGACCGCCATCGGCACCGTTGACCTACAGGGCGCCGGTGGAAATTGGGCTACTGTTGATCGAAGAAGTAGAGGAGGGAGGAGAGTGCGCAAACAGAGAGAGAAGAGGAAAGGTAAGAGTGTAGGACTGAGAATAGGAACTCTGAATGTTGGTACTATGACAGGGAAAGGTAGAGAGCTGGCTGATATGATGGAGAGAAGGAAGGTGGATATACTGTGTGTACAGGAGACCAGGTGGAAGGGTAGCAAGGCTCGTAGTATAGGAGCAGGATTCAAGCTGTTTTATTATGGTGTGGATAGTAAGAGAAATGGGGTAGGTGTGGTCCTGAAGGAGGAGTTTGTGAGGAATGTTCTGGAGGTGAAGAGAGTGTCAGACAGGGTGATGAGTCTGAAGTTAGAGATTGAAGGGGTGATGTTGAATGTTGTTAGTGGTTATGCCCCACAGGTAGGTTGTGAGTTGGAGGAGAAAGAGAGATTCTGGAGTGAATTAGATGAGGTGATGGAGAGTATTCCCACGGGTGAGAGAGTGGTGATAGGAGCGGATTTTAATGGACATGTTGGTGAGGGAAACACAGGTGATGAGGAGGTGATGGGCAAGTTTGGAGTTAAGGAAAGGAACCTTGAAGGACAGATGGTAGTGGACTTTGCTAAGAGGATGGACATGGGTGTGGTTAACACTTATTTTCAGAAGAGGGAGGAGCATCGAGTGACTTACAAGAGTGGAGGTAGGAGCACACAGGTAGACTACATCCTATGTAGAAGAGGCATTCTGAAAGAGATTAGTGACTGTAAAGTGGTAGTGGGAGAGAGTGTAGCCAGACAGCATAGGATGGTGGTGTGTAGGATGACTTTGATGGTCTGTAAGAAGAAGAGGTCAGAGATAGAGAAGAAAACCAAGTGGTGGAAGCTGAAAAAGGAGGAATGTTGTGAGGAATTTAGACAGAAGTTGAGGCAGGCTCTGGGTGGTCAGGTAGTGCTGCCAGTTGACTGGGAAACTACAGCAGAAGTGATCAGGGAGACAGGGAGAAAGGTGCTGGGTGTGTCATCTGGAAGGAGGAAAGAAGATAAAGAGACTTGGTGGTGGAATGAGGAAGTTCAGGATAGTATCCAGAGGAAGAGGTTAGCCAAGAAGAAGTGGGACATGGACAGGACTGAAGAGAATAGACAGGAATACAAGGAGTTACAGCGCAGAGTGAAGAGGGAGGTGTCTAAGGCCAAGCAGAAGGCATATGACGAGTTGTACACTAGGTTAGACACTAGAGAAGGAGAGAAGGACTTGTACAGGTTAGCTAGGCAGAGGGATCGAGATGGGAAGGATGTGCAGCAAGTTAGAGTTATTAAGGATAGAGATGGAAGGGTGCTCACAAGTGAGGAGAGTGTACAGAGGAGATGGAAGGAATACTTTGAGGAGCTGATGAATGAGGAAAATGAGAGGGAAAAAAGAGTAGAAGGGGTGAGCTCTGTGGAACAGAAAGTAGATAAGATTAGAAAGGATGAAGTCAGGAAGGCTTTGAAGAGGATGAAAAGTGGGAAGGCAGTTGGTCCTGACGACATCCCGGTGGAGGTCTGGAAGTGTCTGGGAGAGGCAGCTGTGGAATTTTTAGCTAGTTTGTTCAACAGGGTTTTAGAGAGTGAGAGGATGCCTGAGGAATGGAGAAGAAGTGTGTTAGTGCCGATCTTTAAGAATAAGGGTGACGTGCAGAGTTGCAGTAACTATAGGGGGATAAAGTTGATGAGCCATACAATGAAGCTATGGGAAAGAGTAGTGGAAGCTAGGTTAAGGAAGGTAGTGGAAATTTGTGAGCAGCAGTATGGCTTCATGCCCAGAAAGAGCACAACAGATGCAATTTTTGCTCTGAGAATTTTGATGGAGAAGTATAGGGATGGTCAGAGGGAGTTGCACTGTGTGTTTGTAGACTTGGAGAAAGCGTATGACAGGGTGCCAAGAGAAGAGCTGTGGTACTGTATGAGGAAGTCAGGAGTAGCAGAGAAGTATGTCAGAGTGGTGCAGGACATGTATGAGAGGAGCAGGACAGTGGTGAGGTGTGCTGTAGGTCAGACAGAGGAGTTCAATGTGGAGGTGGGACTGCATCAGGGATCGGCTCTGAGCCCCTTCCTGTTTGCTATAGTGATGGACCAGTTGTCAGAGGAGGTCAGACAGGAGTCTCCTTGGACAATGATGTTTGCAGATGACATTGTGATCTGTAGTGAGAGCAGGGAGCAGGTGGAGGAAAACCTGGAGAGGTGGAGGTTTGCACTGGAGAGAAGAGGAATGAAAGTCAGTCGTAGTAAGACTGAGTACATGTGTGTGAATGAAAGGGAGGGAAGTGGAACAGTAAGGTTACAGGGTGAAGAGGTGAAGAAGGTACAGGAGTTTAAGTACTTGGGGTGAACAGTCCAGAGTAATGGAGAGTGTGGGAAAGAGGTAAAGAAGCGAGTGCAGGCAGGTTGGAATGGGTGGAGAAAGGTGTCGGAAGTTCTGTGTGATAGGAAAATATCAGCGAGAATCAAGGGGAAGGTGTACAGGACAGTGGTGAGACCGGCCATGCTGTATGGTTTAGAGACAGTGTCACTGAGGAAGAGACAGGAGTCAGAGCTAGAGGTAGCAGAGCTGAAGATGTTGAGGTTCTCTTTGGGAGTGACAAGATTGGACAGGATTAGGAATGAGTACATCAGAGGGACAGCTCATGTTGGACGTTTGGGGGACAAACTTAGGGAGGCCAGATTAAGATGGTTTGGACATGTTCAGAGGAGGGAGAGTGAGTATATTGGTAGGAGAATGTTGGACATGGAGCTGCCAGGCAGGAGGCAAAGAGGAAGGCCAAAGAGGAGGTATATGGATGGAATTAATGAGGATATGAAGCTAGTGGGTGCAAGGGTTGAGGATGCAGAAGATAGGGATAGGTGGAGAGAGATGATTCGCTGTGGCGACCCCTGAAGGGAGAAGCCGAAAGAAGAAGAAGAAGATGTTCCGTATTTATAGTGGCTCTCTGCCAGTGTTCGGGGCTAGTCCTCGTCTTTATGTGGCGTTGTTAATGTGTCTATGTGTATTATTATTTTCAATAAACCCCTGTCTGCCGTCTATCCCCGCGTTTGGGTCTGTTCCAACTTACTCCATCTTCCGGCCCGTGACAGAAGGACTAGCCAAAACAGTACAGACCCAGCGGGATAGCCTAGGAGAGGATCCTTTTCCTGTTCCGGTTGTTCCTAGCCTGAATTTTTTTTTCTTCTCCGGTACTCGCTCCGCTTCTGTTCCCGTGGGGGACGCCTCTCCACTTCCGTTTCTCCGTGGAGGACACCGCCTCACTTCTCGTCGGCGGAGGAGGTTACCGGCTTGATTTTTTTTTCTCCGGTACTCGCTCCGCTTCTGTTCCCGTGGGGGACTCCGCTCCACTTCCGTTTCTCCGTGGAGGATGCCGCCTCACTTCTCATCGGCGGAGGAGGTTACTGGCCTGATTTATTTTTTTTCTCCGGTACTCGCTCCGCTTCTGTTCCCGTGGGGGACGTTTCTCCACTTTCGTTTCTCCGTGGAGGACGCTGCCTCACTCCTTGTCGGCGAAGGAGGTTACCGGCTGCCCCTGGTTCCCTCCTTCCCTCCCTTCAGGGGCTTTCGACCCAGCCGGACTGAGGTCGTCGCTCGGCTCTGCTGCGCGTCGGTGGACGTCGCTCGGCTCTGCTGCGCGTCGGTGGACGTCGCTCGGCTCTGCTTCGCGTCGGTGGACGTCGCTCGGCTCTGCTGCTTGCTCCCCCCACTTGCCTCACCTTGCTCCTCGCTCCCCCCACTTGCCTCGCCTTGCTCCTCGCTCCCCTCACTTGCCTCGCCTTGCTCCTTGATCCCCCCACTTGCCTCGCCGTGCTCCTCGCTCCCCCCCACCCCCCCCACTTGCCTCTCTGTGCTCCTCGCTCCTTTCCAGGTTTCACTGGACCTATTATAAATACTATTTTTAATATAAGTTTTCAGTCAAAATTAAACAGATTTGTGTGTTTGATGTATTGTCACTCGACTTATTGCATTACGTCAGTTTGCATCTAGTACGACACTGAACAGTTGCTGTGAAACGGTTTAATTTACATGGATTCAAACAAAATAATTTTGTTCATTTCATTACTGTTATGGTGGACAAGGTTCCCCATAGGACCACTAGGGGGCCTTCAGCAGGGGTTGTGTTTTGTTGTGTGTTTTGTTTATGTATGCCATGTGTTTGTTTTAGCCCCGCCTTATCCCTAATGTGTTCCCGCCATTGTTCACCTGTTCCTCATGTTTCCTGTAATTATGTTCCGTATTTATAGTGGCTCTCTGCCAGTGTTCGGGGCTAGTCCTCGTCTTTGTGGCATCGTTAATGTGTCTATGTGTATTATTATTTTCAATAAACCCCTGTCTGCCGTCTATCCCCGCATTTGGGTCTGTTCCAACTTACTCCATCTTCCAGCCCGTGACAATTACACATTTATTCATTTTAGTTATAACTTTAGCTATAGACCTAGAGACAGAGAGCTTAACATTTTACCAACAGAACACATCAGGTCTAAGTTGACACTATTTCTAGAACTATTTGCTTGTTGCTGGGTTTGGATAAAATCCATTCAATTCAGTCAGAACAGCCTAATGACTATAAGAACTTTGTAATAAATATAATAACTTTTATAATGGCAATTTATGATTTGTGCCATTGATTCAATTTTTTTTTAATGAGTGCATAATGTAACCCTTGGTTACAAAGAGAGAATAAGACATGCATAAGTAGTGAGTATGACCAGCTTCATTTCAATGAGCAGAGAAGCAGACAATGGGAAAGTGTTAAGCACAGATGAATTCTTTAAATGGTGTTCGAGGATGTTGTTTGGTGTGCTGGGCATGTTCAGTTTATCATTGTATTTCTGCCGTGAATGAACTGAGAGTGGATGTGTTTCATATCACTCGGGTATAGAACTAAGAGGTATAAGAAAGAAGATAAGTAAGCATATGTCATGTTAGGGACCCTGAACATCACTTGGTGTTGGTGGTGAGTTTAAGAATATTTTCTTGAATTATTAACAGGGATTCCATACTCCAAATTGTCATATATGACTCAGGGTCTCATGGCTAGAAAATAATTAAAAAAAAAAATCTATGTGTATCCAGTATTACCCAAACTTTGACAAGTTTAATTTAATAAGTTATATTTATTTAACTCTTTTTTCAAAGTATGCTTTAAATAGCATACATCTGTTTCTAACATATGTAGTATATACTGTATATTCAATATATCCAATCTGTATGCTATATGTTATATATTCAGTTACATAGGGCCTTGTGTATTCGTGTTATTTGGAGAGTTTTACTCCAAATCATCAATATCCAGATAACTCAGTAGATCTTCCACCTCATCCTCCATTAGGCAGGTCCGAGCAATAGCACTGGTCACAGCATATGGATCACAGTTGGCGGCAGGCCGGCGATCCTCCAAATATCCGCGCTTGTCCTGGCTAACATTCAGGGGAATGCGGATGCTGACTCCACGACTAGCCACGGCAGCTGAGAACTCATGGATGCTGGAGGTCTCATTAAATCCTGTGAGTCTCCTCTTGTTGTCCTGTCCACCATGAGGATCTGAGATTCGGATGTGCTGGACATGACATGCACGTAATTTTTCTATCATCTTCTCAATATGCCTAATATAATGAGAAAAGGAAACAAGGGCATAAGGATCCATTTGTCTTTGTGTATCCATATATAAAAATATACTCACTCCAGCCCTCCTTCTGCTCTAGTAGCCTCAGTGCTGAAGTTAGTGTGGCAGCCAGCTCCGTTCCAGTTCCCTGGAATGGGTTTGGGGTCCAGAGTGGCGATTACACCAAAATCTTCACACACTCTGTGCAGTAGGAAGCGCGCCATCCACAGGTGATCTCCTGCTACAATTCCTTCACATGGACCCACCTGGAACTCCCACTGTACAGTGTCAAGCAAACATGTTCACCAACATAGCACTTATGTCTGAGTTACCTCTGGTTATTAAATCTTCACATCAACTCTGAATATGATCCATAATGAATGAAATGAATGGATGTTGGAAATTACCTGAGAGGGTTTCACCTCAGCATTGGAACCACAAATTTTGATGCCTGCATAAATGCATGCTTTATAGTGGCACTCTACAATGTCTCTGCCATAGGCCCTATCTGCACCCACTCCACAATAATATGGACCTGATAAAAATATTAAGAAAAACACACAAAACACATGTAATATTCATATAGACAGAAAAATCTGACATATATTCAAATTCAAAAGCTACAGAATGCTTTGTGTTTGCGTGTTTATATTTACACAATAATTCATGTGTAAATAGCTGTTATAATAATTAGAACAAGCAATATCCTTTTTTCTTTCATAATAAAATATCCAAGCATTTAATTCATTCTGTGTACTCTGACAAAAAGTCTTAATTTCTCACCCTGTGGTTTGGGGAAACCGTTTGATGGCCAGGAGTAAGGATGTCCATCTATCCCCAGCAGAGTATACTCCTGCTCCATCCCAAACCACGGTCGGAAATCCTTCACCTTCTCCATGATTTTCTTACAGACATACCGATGATTAGTGTCTACATATAAATGCAAAGCAAAATACAGTATTCAAAATCAATTTTAAATTAATAAAATCAACTAAACCATTAATCAAATGAGCTTTCTGTGTCTTTACCTGCAGGTTTGCGGTTGTTCTTGAGCACCTCACAGAGCACCAGTTTGTTGGGGTCCAGAGTGAAAGGGTCTTTGAATATACTTACTGGGACCAGGATCATGTCACTGTCAGCAATCTCAGACTGGTTTGTGCTAGAGCCGTCAAAGTTCCACTCTGGAATATCTAGCACAAAAATCAAGGCGTAAAATATAAATTCCTTACCCTTGTACAGTTATACCAATATAAAAAGTTTCTCAAAGGAAATGTTCCAGGGACTGCTTGTATAAATTCAAATGTCTAAAATAAAAAAAGGTTATGTAAGGTTACATTTTTGGGATCATATTGTTTGCTTTAAAGAAATGTTTTACAGTGGATTTGGTTGTTTGTGCAACCAAACATAACAGTACCATCAACCACTAATTAAATAACAAACAGAACAGTATGAAACAAATGAGGCTTGGGCTGATTTCTTTCTAGTCCAAGCTGTAAATTCATGCAGCCTTTTACAAACAGGCATGTCAAGTGATTACACATAATGACATCTGTAGAAAGTGCACATAAAATACTGTACTCTATCATTCTATTTTCCCATAATGCAATTTGGAATAATTAGCTGGACTCAGCACATATTGTCCAGACTTCTTTTTATTATGTTTTGTACTATAAAATAATTCTCAGTTAGTGCATAATTCAGACTAGGTTCTTATGATACCCTCAATGCTGCTGGGTTCAGACTCCAAGGTGCGTGTTTTGCTCCGAAGTCCCTCCCCAGAGCCATCGATCCAAACATAGGTGACCTGAAAGAGACCTCCCTGAGGAAGACTGAGGTAGTGGGAGCGCAGCACCTTATTTAGTTGCGAGCTGACAGACAAGGTGGACGACATGGCAAAACAAGTTGAGGTAGACTGAAAATAAGGAAAGCACAGAGATGCTGTGAAAATAGAACAGTGGAAACACTGAGCAAACAAAGCAATGCAATGAAGCATCCATTATTGGAATGGTAACATATTAAGACAAGCCCATTAATATAAACCTGTGCTGTTATAACAAGAAATAATCAACAGTTTCTGATCATCAGATTCCCATTCAACTGTGATGTAGTATAATACATTTTAATAGTTAACCATCTAAACAGTGCTTGCAAATAATTAGATACATCATACCTAGAACACCAAATACCTTGAACAGACAAAAATGATTTAAACATGTTTATGCATAAATACATGATAATAAGAGCATTCACTACACACAAAGGAGACTTACTTCAGATTTTTGTGGGACTGTCCCTCTTGTTTACTGCACACAAAATGAACAGCAAAACCCAAGTACGATTCTGAATCCTGCATTTAAATGTTTCCTGTGATAAAAAAAAAAAGAAAAAAAAAAAAGCCACACCTACTGCAAATTCATTGCTACTTACCTAATTGACTTATACAACTTATTCAAAGCCAGCTAATCTAAATTATTTTCATTTGGTACCCATTTGTTTCTTTTACAAAAAAAATATAATAACCTGTTTTGTAAAATATGTTAGCTAATTAAAAAAAATCTGTCTTTACATAAGACAAACATTAGCTGGTTTTCCAGTCACCATGAATCCATTTGGGGAACTACAATCACTGATGCGTGACTGTCAGCTGAAACACAAATTACTCTAATTTGCTGAGGCCAGTTATCCACCACATTCAACGCATAATTACATGCTACACAAGTATACCAGGAGCCACTAAATGTGATGAGAGAGCTCAGTTTTATTGCAGAGCAAGGCATGGACACCTAGCAAGGCCACAGAGGGACAGAACTGTTCATTAAGTCCAGTCTAGCTTCACTTCACAAATAAACTAGGGTGTAATCTGTAAGAAATGCTGATTGAGAAGTTAGCCATGGTGAAGGCAGCAGTTCTACATAAGCTGAACCAACACTCAGTCACTGGAAAAAGTAGATTTGTGTGTTTGATGTACACATGTGTAATGTCATGTTGTCATTGTTCTGATTGCTTGTGTTTGTTTATAAAATATCTGAACATTGAGCATTTTATTACACATTTGTTCATTATAATGATATTTGTATTATCAATATTTTGTGGAAGACACTGCAAGAAATCCTTTTTATGACTCTGTATTATGGAGCCTTTCATTTAGACATCCACTATACTGAAATTTCACTTATGCTATTGAGTGTTGAACACTTAAGTACATTAACATATACATTAAGTTGTATTAAATAGACCTGAGCTGAGTACACTTAAGCTGAATTGGCAGTTTAGTTTTATTGAATGCACCTAGGTTGAAGACACTTCAGTTGTATTGAATACATTTGAGTTGTACTGAATATATTTGAGTTAAGTACACTTGAGTTTTTAACTCAAAGGTTTGAATACACATGTCAGATTCACTGACACATTGTATTAAATAAATTTGAGTTGCACTGCTATTTAAGTTGAATTGAATATCCTTGGTTTGAGTATACTTGAGTTGTACTGACATTTAAGTCATATTGAACTTGAGTTTGAATTGAACACTGAGATGAATACTTGAATTGAACACTGAGATGAATAAACTTGACTAAAGTTTTGCTTAAACAACCTTTGAGAGGTATTGAATACATTTGAGTTGAATCACTTTGAGTTGTCTTGGGATTTGATTTGTATGGAATACTCTTGAGCTGCGTGCACAGAACTTGTTTTGACACTTAAGTAGTGTTGCATACACTTAGGTGGTGTTGAGTACAATTTATTTGAAAAGAATCTTGAACAGTATTGAATAGACTTAAGTAGTAATGAATAGATTTCAGTTGTATTGACAATTAAGACGTATTTAATACACTTGAGATGAATTTGAGTTGCATTAGCACTTGATTTGTACTGAATCCACTTCAGTTAAGTACTCTTGAGCTGAAAAACCTTGAGTAGTATTGAATATACCTTAAAAGCATTGAATACAATATGAATTGCATTAACACTTAAGTTGTGTTGAATACACTTGAGTTGAATTCATTTGAGATGCATTGGCACTTGATTTGTATACAGTTGTACTGACACTTATATTTAAAGCATTTAAGTTCAGTACACCTGAGTGTTAATGAACGCACTACAGTTGTATAAACACTTTAACTGTATTGAGCACACTTAATTTATATTATTTAAAGTCTCTTTTCAAACATATGTGTCTGTTTATTCATTATGTTTTATGCCATTGATGCACAACTCAGGCTCCAGGACTATTCTCATAACACAGATGACTCACTCAGCACCAGACGTCCTCTGTATGTTGCCTTCTTCACATCCATCCCCAAGTCAGCCATGTGAAATTTGTCCACTTTTATACTTGTCAGCTCTGTCAGCTCCTATAGCTCATATTCTCATCACTACTTATCACTCAACATGATTACTATGGTGCACATGTGGATCTGATGATGTAGTGCTTTGCTGTTGTGCTGTGCGGTGTTGTTACAGGCAAAAAGCAGTCTCAAGCTGAGGCAGCAGCCTTGGGATAACAAGAAGTGAAAAGTAATTGTCATTGTCACTACCCACTCACAGTCATCAGGAATAGGACAGTGAAGACATTGAAGGACATTGTTGCTTTGTTTTATTTAATGTTTTACCTTATCTTATGCTCAATACAAGTGGTAAGTACAACATTTTTAAACACAAATAACAAATATTTAAATACACATTTAGTCATTTGGAAACTTATAAAAACACAGTTGCTTTTTTTTTTTAATGGACCACATTTGTGTGCAGAAACATCCTACAGCAATCTAATATCTGGTACAGAAATCCCTTTGACAGATCACATGGATAAAAATAGCACCTCAGTCTCAATACAACAAATCACACACCATACAGAGAGCATTTATGTTAACAACATCTAAACACCACTGTGAATAAACAAAACAATGACAATATTTGTCTGGTAAAAGGCAGTGTGTGGCATAGTGTAAATAAAATTAATTTGATAACACAGAGTTCATTATAGACCCCATCCTTGTTCATTTCATGCTTTCCTGACTATACGACAGGTCTTCTTCCATCTTAGTCTGTCTGACCTCACAGACTTGCTACTGACTCTCCACGGGCCATGGCAGATATGGGCACTAAAAGGAGAGAAAAAGGGAGAAAAAACCCACTCAGTTTAGGTAGAAGATTACTGCATCATTTTTAACCAAAAAGCCTAGGGCATGAGGCAGGGCACCATGCACACAAACATTCACACACTTATTCACATCTAGAGAAAGCACCAGCATGGTACCATCCACAGGGTTTGCCAAAGGTCTATCAAAGTGTAGAGTCTGAGGAGTGATGAAAAACACAGCACATAAAATCCACTACGGTATCGAGTTTTAAACTCTTTGGCAGCAACAGCATAAGAATGGTTCCTCAGGTGTTAGCAATACACTTATCATGACTGAGCAGCCAAACACAAGCTCAAGATCACCAAAGTGTGTTATGCCAGTGTGTTAGCAAAGCTTGCAACCTTTAGAGTGAGTCACACATCACTGCCTACCAGGCTGACGGATGAGTCTGAGCTTGACGGATACTTGGAGAACTCAAATAGAAATGCTAACTGTTGTAAATGGAATTATACATGGGACTATCTTTCATTGTTAAGTGCAAACTGAACAACTTTTACTGGATGAAATTGACAGCCCAGCCTTTTAAAGCCTTTCCTTCAATCCCAACGAACCACAGATTTGACAAATGACCTCACTGTTAAACCCTTCCACTATGAGGTGGGAATACACCTTGGATTGGATGCCAGGCCATTGCACGACACATTTCACACACATTAACACACTAATTCGCACCAATGGCAATTTATTGTAGCCAGTCCACCTACTAGTTTGTTTTTGCAGGAAACCCATGCAGACACACTTATATGATACTGGGAAAAGTCTGCTCTGCGTGGTCTGGGGGTTTTTGTTTCGCATATTTTTGTGGCTTGATGTTGGTGTGAAGACTATTGTAATATATACATTATACTAATGATGGCACGATGGTGCATTGCGCAACTCACTAATTACATATGTCACAGGTTCCCAGCCTGGTCCTGGAGTACCCAATGTTCTGCTTAGTTTAATGCTCTCCTGTTATTTATTTTACTAGTTGAATCAGTGTGTGTAAAAACAGGGAAAACACTAAAATATGTAGGACAGTTGGTACTCCAGGACCAGGGCTGGAACGTTGTGACATAGGGATTTGACCCTATCTAGTTGGTAAACAGTTTTTGATGCTAAAACCAAAAAGAGTATCTTAACATCTATATGCATTTTGCCCAGATCGCTAAGACGAGAGCATTTACGCTCATATAGGACAAGGATGCGTGCTTAAAAAAAAATGAAATAAACAGTAAACTCACCTGGATCGCCACGTCAGAGCGGCTCTCTTGTGCGGTTTCGCCGCCTGTGCCCGGTACTGAATCAGTCCGCACACTAGGTCGTGCGCTATCATCACGTACAGCAGGAAGATGAGCACCGCAGGGTCCATGACGCTGTCCGAGAGGTGCAGAGAGGTTATTCGCTGTAAAGCATCTGCACGGTGCTTATGCGAGGCATAAAACGCGTAGGCTGCGTGCGCACAAGACGCTGTCATTTACTATCCTTCCATCCCAGCCATGCGGACTTCTTTTATCTGGGCTGAACATTCCAGTGTGAGCGCACACACACACACACACACACGCGCTCATGGACCGTTCCTGCATTGCTGTTGTGGTTTTTTTGTTCTTTTTATCTCGTCTGCTGGATTCATGGTAGCTATACTGATGCTCCTGCGGTGCGAGTGAGGACAGAAGCGGGAGGATGTTGCCGTGGAGACATCACACCGTTGCTAAGGGTGTTGTCATGGAGTCTGTTTCAGCGTTCGGCGCAAAACGTACAAATTATATTCCGTGTAAAGTTTTAAACTTAACCCACTGAAATCAATGTCTAGTTTAATTTCTAGTCACATTTGTATTTAAAAACAGTTGTATTCCAATTAAACATGTGGAAAAAAAATTTAATAAAAAGAATTTAAACATCTCAAAAGTAACGAATCAATGGACTCATATTAGGAGTCACATTATGTGGCAGAGATGCTTATAAGTGTTTGTTTGTTTGTTTCTGTTTTGTTTTTTTGACAATATATGACACTATACTTACTCTAAAACGCGTTAGCGTCGTTTGTTTAGCTTTTGTCGAATCGACGCAACGTTAATATGTTAATGTGTTATATGAGCATGCGGACCTGAAAGAGAACAGGCCCGTTGTGTCACGATTCATTTTCTGGAATTTTCCACTGCACCTGTGGAGACAGCAGCAGCCGATAAAAGTATGAAGTAAAAGGAATCAGCAGCAGCTGCAAAAAGGTACGTGTTCGTTCACAATTAACTTATTTATTTACAGTTAAACATACAGAACTTATGTTTCTGTACACATTGTATAGGCAATACAATATATTGCCAAAAGTTTTGGGACACCCCTCCAAATCATTGAATTCAGGTTTATTTGGAGGGGTGTCCCAAAACTTTTGGCAATATAGTGTAGCTCTTTTAAATATACAAACTACTTCAAGTCAAGTCAAGTCAAGAAGCTTTTATTGTCATTCTAACCACATACTGTTACATAGTCTGCTTGTGAGGGCCCAAATGCTTCGGTACTTCTTTACAGATGGAAGGAGGGTGAAGACTGTGTGTGAGGGGTGTGTGGTCGTCCACAATGCTGTTTGCTTTGCGGATGCAGCGTGTGGTGTACATGTACGTGATAGAGGGGAGAGAGAGTCCAATGGTTTTCTCAGCTGTCCTCACTATCCGCTGCAGGGTCTTGCGATCCAAGATGGTGCAATTCCCAAACCAGGCAGTGATGCAGCTGCTCAGGATGCTCTCAATGGTCACTGTAGAACATGGTCAGGATGGGGGAGGTAGATGGGCTTTCCTCAGTCTCCGCAGGAAGTAGAAGCGCTGCTGGGCTTTCTTACTGATGGAGGTGGTGTTGAGTGACCAGGTGAGGTCCTCCGCTAGATGCACAGTAAGGAATTTGATGCTCTTGATGATCTCCACAGGGGATCCGTCGATGAACAGCGGAGAATGGTCACTCTGTGCTCTCCTAAAGTCAACAACCATCTCTTTTGTCTTGTCAACATTCAAAGACAGGCTGTTGGCTTTACACCAGGCTGTTAGACGTTGCATCTCCTCTCTGTAAGCTGACTCGTCGTTCTTGCATAACCTGTGTTAGCTATGCTAGCTAACACTGAGAGATAAATTCTTTTATTATTTGTAATGAATGAGACAAGTTGACAATTCTTGTGAGAATACTCTAAATGTTAGTTTAACTTCTTACCTAACTATATTTAGATTTAACATTAAGTAATAAGTATGACAATTTTGGGCTGCTATATTACTCTTAAGGTTACTTCTGGCTAGTTTTGTTCTTAGCCCAGCTATTTTCAGTGTTTGCCATCTAAAAAGTGTTTGATAGACAGGGTTGCCAGATATAAAATCATTTTAAAAGAAAAAAGTGTAACCTTCAGGTTTTTACACTGCATTGTATAAAAATATATAGACTAATTCTGCTATTTATTGAGATATTTACACCGATCAGCCATAACATACTGAGCAATGACAGGTGAAGTGAATAACACTGATTATCTCCTCATCATGGCACCTGTTAGTGGGTGGGATATATTAGGCAGCAAGTGAACATTTTGTCCTCAACGTTGATGTGTTACAAGCAGAAAAAATGGGTAAGCATAAGGATTTGAGCGAGTTTGACAAGGACCAAATTGTGATGGCTAGATGACTGGATCAGAGCATCTCCAAAACTGCAGCTCTTGTGGGGTGTTCCCGGTCTGCAGTGGTCAGTATCTATCAAAAGTGGTATCAAAAGTATCTACCAAGGAAGGAACAGTGGTGAACTGGCGACAGGGTCATGGGCGGCCAATGCTCACTGATGCACGTGGGGAGCAAAGGCTGGCCCATGTGATCTGATCCAACAGACAAGCTACTGTTGCTCAAATTGCAACAGTATTGCAAAGTTAATGCTGGTTCTGATAATAAGGTATCAGAGTACACAGTGCATGATGGGTCAGGGCTGTTTTGGCATCAAAAGGGGGACCAACACAATATTAGGCAGGTGGTCATAATGTTGTGGCTGATTGGTGCATGTAGAAATGGTATTACTGAGCTAAATAATGTCATTGGGGTGTTAGCATTAGGGTGAAGTATTAGCTTCTTATACTTCAATACTATACTACATATAATACTATACTACAATATGTCTGAGACACCAGACATATTGTGGTTAATAAATGACACAAAAAGTATGTAAATATTATTTGATATCTCACTAGAAGAAGTTGCTTTCGGCTGCTCCCTGTTCGGGGTCGCCACAGCGGACCAACTGGTCCGCACAACAACTTGGCAAACGTTTTACACCGGATGCCCTTCCTGACGCAACCCTCCCATTTTTCCGGGCTTGGGATCGGCACTGCATCCAGGGGCTGGGGTTGAGGCATTGGCTGGGAATCGAACCCGGGCCTTCCGCATGATAGGCGAGTAACCTAGCACTGAGCCACCAATGCCTCCATTATTTGATATCTCACTATTATTACAAAATTTGTTTCCATTTTGGTTTGTGTTTACTGTAAAAGTAGATCTTATGTGGCAACAACTAGTTAGCACAGGTCACCTTTTGTATATACAGTGGTTTTTAAAGGTCTTTCCTATTGAAACTTGCTTATGCTTTTGCAAGCACAAAAGGCTAATGCTCAGTCATTGCTTTTAACATTTAAATATGTACAGTTATCAATCCAACGGCATTAAATGAGCTCTTTATGTTTCTGCATTAGCTTTTAGAACTTTATTTATATAGATCTTGTCAGATTCTGCACTGCAATGAAATTTTAGCCATTACAACTATTAGTACTAGTATTACTCTTACTAGCTCTAGTAGTAATACTAACCAGTAATTCTGTCATATACATTTAACTGTAACATTCCACTACTAATATCATCTTCTAGCTCTTACCTACTTTACTAAAAGTATGTCCTGGCACACTCCCATACTACTAACCTCAGCAGTCCAGACCACCATCCTGCTATAAGTAATAAAACATCAGTTAATTCCTTACCAGTATCTCTTTTTCTACTTTTGAAGTTGATAAGTAAAAAAAATTCAGCTTGTCATGTTACTGAGAAACCGTGAAGACCTCCATATTGCACATGACTCCTTCCGTAAATGTTAAATAAACATCTCCAGACAGAAGACTTCATAATATCAAGAATTGCACACATCTTTTTTTTTTAAATTAATGTATTTGTTGCATCTTCAATACAAGTCCCTCTATAAGTTGTTGCCATTTAAATGATAATGTATTAGTACAAGTTTGAAGTGTTAACCTGTCATTTAAATTCCAGATTAGCTCTGTAATGTCATCAGAATTTTCAAAACAGATAATAGAACTAACAGAACTGAATAGTCTGCTAGATGCGTTTATGGATGTGTGTACGCAATGATACAAGCAGTTCTTCTGCTGTGGCATCATAGTCCCTTCATCAAGTTGCACAATCACACCCCCCGCTCATGCTCCTGCAAAACACACATGTTACTACTGTTAGACATGTATACCGATCAGCCAAAACATTATGACATTATTGACATTATTGTGTTGGTCCCTTTTTGCTGCCAAAACAGCCCTGACCCGTCATGCACTGTGCATTCTGACACCTTTCTAACAGAACCAGCATTAACTTCTTCAGCAATTTGAGCAACAGTAGCTCGTCTGTTGGATCGGACCACATGTTGGGTGCGGTGGTAGCTCAAGTGGTTAAGGCTCTGGGTCATTGAGCAGAAGATCAGGGGTTCAAGCTGCCACCATTAGGCCCTTGAGCAAGGCCCCCAACCAACAAGGATGGGATATGCGAAGAAAAGAATTTCACTGTGCAGTAATGTATATGTGACAAATAAAGACAACTTTAACACAAGCCAGCCTTCGCTCCCCATGTGCATCAATGAGCCTTGGCCGCCCATGATCCTGTCGAAGGTTCACCACTGTTTCTTCCTTGAACCACTTTTGATAGATACTGACCACTGCAGACCGGGAAGTTTTGGAGATGCTCTGATCCAGTCGTCTAGACATCACAATTTGGTTCTTGTCAAACTCGCTCAAATCCTTACGCTTGCCCATTTTTCCTGCATCTAACACATCAACTTTGAGGACAAAATATTCACTTGCTACCTAATATATCCCACCCACTAACAGGTGCCAGGAGGAGATAATCAGTGTTATTCACTTCACCTGTCACTGCACATAATGTTATGGCTGATTGGTGTAGAAGCTTTTATTCTTTAACTCAAGGGTGCATATAAAAACTGATTACTCACCGGGCTATAGACGGAAGGTAAAACAACACGATCCTGTTGAGGGTGAAATCGGAGTTTTTAATAAACCAAGCATATCCACTTTTTTTTCCTCAATAAAATTGTCTTCTCAATGATGATTTTATTGTTGAGTATACAGATATAAAGTACTTTGTGATCATAGTCTGTGTTAATGCACTTAACTCTCTCTCTATATGTTATTATATTAGTATATTACATCACACACAATCTCATATAATTTTCTATCATAAGAAGCAGAAATAGAGCATAGGTTTATTAATGACAAGTACTTACAGGTTCATACAGATCATTCATAAATCCTGTATGAGTCTCATGACTACTTGAGTCCTGTCTCTGAGAATTGGTATGCTCACGCATCCTTAGGTACAGGAACAGTAAAACAGCTAGCGTCACCATCAGCAGAATGGCTACTACCACAGAGGCAGCTATGACACCTGTGTTGTTAGTTGATGATGAAGCTGAAAAGGGGAAAGTATTGATTTGATTGAAAAAATAGATGTTTGCTGTTACCATTAACAATTTTATTGCTGAAACTGTTGTCATTGTGCAAGTCTGATTTGCATGATGACTGCATCGTTTTATATATGTTATATGGCTAAAAGTTTGTGAAAACCTGATTATTACATTTATATGTGCTTGTCTCATTCTCATTCCAGATTTATGTGGGAATTTGTGATCATTCTGCTGCAAGAGCATTAGAGAAGTCAGGCACTGATGTCAGCTGAGGAGGTCTGGGGTGCAGTTGGTGTTCCAATTCATCCCAAAGGTTTTCAATGGGGTTGAGGTCAGGGCTCCATGCAGGTCTTCTACTCCAACCATAGCAAACATACACTTATATTGCCAAAAGTTTTGGGACACCCCCTCCAAATCATTGAATTCAGGGGTTGGGCTTGGCCCCTTAGTTCCAGTGAAAGGAACTCTTAATGCTTCAGCATACCAAGACATTTTTGACATTTTTCATGCTCCCAATTTTGTGGGAACAGTTTGGGGGTGACCCCTTCCTGTTCTAACATGACTGCACACCAGTGCACAAAGCAAGGTCCATAAAGACATGGATGAGCGAGTTTGGTATGGAGGAACTTGACTGGCCTGCACAGAGTCCTGACCTCAACCCGATAGAACACCTTTGAGATGAATTAGAGTGAAGACTCTGAGCCATTCTAAAACTGAGACATCAGACTTTACATGCACATGGATGTAATATGGAGTTGGCTTTCCACAAGGTTTAGGAGTGTATTTATAGGAATTTTTGCTCTAGAAGCGCATTTGTGAGGTCAGGCAATGATGTTGGACGAGAAGATCTGGCTTACAGTCTCAGCTCTAATTCATCCCAAAGGTGTTATATCGGGTTGAGGTCAAGACTGTGCAGGCCAGTCAAGGTCTGCCACACCAAACTCGCTCATCCATGTCTTTATGGACCTTGCTTTGTGCACTGGTGCGCAGTCATGTTGGAACAGGAAGGGGCCATCCCCAAACTGCTCTCACAAAGAGCATGAAATTGTCCAAAATGTTTTGGTACGCTGAAGCATTAAAAGTTCCTTTCACTGGAACTAAGGGGCCAAGCCCAACCCCTGAAAAACAACACCTGAATTCAGTGATTTGGAGGGGTGTTCCAAAATTTTGGCAATATAGTGTATCTTCATGGAGCTCATGATGGCTATACTTCAAGATGGAGCAGGATTGGGCCACTTTGTGCCGTGCTACAGCACACGAAGACATCTTACACGATTCCAAATTTGTGCCAACAGTTTGGGGAAGAACCACACATGGATGCACTGGTCAGGTGTCCACAAACCTTTAGCTATATTGTGTACAAAATAAAGCCAGGCACTTACTTATCTGGTCTATCTGCTCTCCAACACAGTTGACTCCAACAGTGTAGCCAAAATCATCCAAAGCAAGAACACTCTTTGCTCCTTTAAGTCCCTCAAACACAATCTGTTACATTTGCACACATATAGACACACAAATATTACATTACACTAACAGATCACATACCAGATGCAGGCATTATACACAAGGAGTGAAAACTCACTTGATACTCAGTCTCTGAAGTGACATTTAATCTGAAATGCATCCATGTTTCTTCAGCCCCAGTGAGGCTAAAAAGTTCAGTTTTGGCCCCGCTGGAGAGCGTCCACACCACCAACTTGCTGTCATCTACAGAGACAAAGACGAACAACAAAGCTTTTGTTTATTATAGTAATAAAATAAATGAACTCTTTGATGCAATTTTACAACATATCATAAACCCATTATTATATCATTAAAAATCACAACCTTTGAAAAGTGTGACAAATTAGAATACATATAAGGGCTTACCAGCGACAGGCTGATGAACCCAAAAATACAGGCAGGTGCCTTTGGTGGGAGGAAGATGGGGACTCAGCAGCCAGGCATTATGGGTAGCAGTGTCCCGTGGAGTGTGTGGAAGAAAAAGGAAATGACCTATAAGTTAAGACAGCAATGTTGGTTAAAAAAAAAAGGCGATAATGCTAACATATACTTTACAGAATCTTACAGGATGCCATGGATGGCAACACCAGACATAAAAATATAAAAACCTCTCTCATTGTGCAGTGTGTGGTCGTATGGAGGAGTGGGGTAGTGTGTTTCAGACAGCAGGTTGCTTAGCTCCCAATCTAACTGGTCCAGATGGTGGCTCTGAGTGTTGCTCCATCCACATAGACCATGCTCCAGATCACATACTTTGCCTGGAAAATGAATTCATTGTTCCTGCATTTTGTTTATTGTCCAGTCATTCATTCATTCATTCATTCATTCATTCATTCATTCACTCATTCATTCATTCACTCATTCATTCATTTTAACAAACCCGTTGTAGGACAGCTGTGAGTTGAGAAGCTGATGTCATCAATAGCAACAAAAGTGTCTTCTCCTCCTCCTCCCTGCACCTCAAACTGCAACTGATGGACACACACACACACACACACACACACACACACATATATATATATATATATATATATATATATATATATATATATATATATATATATATATATATATATATATATATTAAGGAATAAAACAGTTCTAAGAAAATAATTGGCAATAGGGTGGAAGGAAAAAGACAGTATAGTTATTTACACTATTACTGAATTAGTCAGGATTTCTTTGGCAGGTGTTATTACTCATGAAAGTAGGGTCCCTCTAATTTGTAATCTTTATTTTTACTATCATGAAAATGTTTTTTTATCAAAAACCGTCTAGGTATTGATAATGAGATAATTACCTGCCAGTCTCCGTGGCAGCTAACATTGCCCATGCCAAGGCGCCAGACTTCTCCCTGATTCAGACTGTTGGAGAAGAGCAGGATCCTGTCCCCATCAGCAGGCTTTACATACACACTCAATGTACCTGTTTAATATATATCAGATCAGGTTGTTCATTCATATTAGAAAATATGAAATATATGAGTTTATGCTTTCTAACCTGGGTTATGTCCACCCATGTTGTACCAGAAATGGACACACTCAGTGTGAGTCACACCATGGCGTATGGGAGAGGTCAGAGTCGTCACACTGCCCTGGGGAAGGGCATTCAGACCGCTGTGGGCCAGCATGTAGTAACCTGAGGTGACATGAAATATTACTCAGTCATTTCACACCATCAAATACTCATTATTTCTTATTTCTTTGACATTTCAACTTCTTTCTAACCCATCTCTGTCTCAAGACTGTGGTCGGTCTTAGGGCCAATCCTTGTTTCATCCCACGTCTGGTGAACCCAGAGACCATCTCTATTGTTAGTGTAGCCACAGCGCTGACCCTCAAATGAGCACATAGTAGGCAGAGAGCATGGGCCTTTTACAAATGCCACGTCATCTATAGCCACCTGTCCATCAAAACCTGAGCGCACTGCTTCAAACACTAACTGAATGAGATCAAGACACACAGGGAGGGATATATAGACATATAAATAAACAAAATCATACAGTATATTCACAGAGTTGCCACTCATACATATTCCAACATATCCATATCGCACCTAACAAGAAAATTCTTTTTTTAATAATGTCTTAAGAAAATATTACAAGCTAATAGACACTTTGTTCAAGTGGTGAGTGTGGGGAAATTTTAAAAAAAAATCTAATTTCTTCTCATTTTTGAAAGATTTTTCACCAATACCACCAGAATATTGAAAAAACATTACAAACTGCACCAGTAAAATATAATGATATAGGACATAGTACTGTATATGCTTCTCAACAACTTGTACCTGGTAGGAAATAATTTGTTGAGGTACTGGGCATAGTCCTTTTTGCCAAAAATTTCCGTGAGACCCAAACCGGGTCCATAACAGCTGTTCTGAGCCGTCTTTGAAAATCATCTTAACATTGAGCGCACCTAAAATAGTCACATTTACAAAGTATTAGTCACAGTTTATTTATATTATACACAAACCAGGCATAACATTATGACCACCTACCTAATATTGTGTTGGTCCCCCTTTTGCTGCCAAAACAGCCCTGACCCATCATGTACTGTGTATTCTGCCACTTTTCTATCAGAAGCAGCATTGAGTTCTTCAGTTATTTGAGCAACAGTAGCTCGTCTGGAACACACAGGCGAGCCTTCACTCCCCACGTGCATCAGTGAGCCTTGACCGCCCATGACCCTGTCGCCGGTTCACCACTGTTCCTTCCTTGGACCACTTTTGATAGATACTGACCACTGCAGACTGGGAACACCCTACAAGAGCTGCAGTTTTGGAGATGCTCTGATCCAGTGGTCTAGCCATCACAATTTGGCCCTTGTCAAACTCGCTCAAATCCTTACACTGCCCATTTTTCCTGCTTCTAACACATCAACTTTGAGGACAAAATGTTCACTTGCTGCCTAATATATCCCACCCACTAGCAGGTGCCATGATGAGGAGATAATCAGTGTTATTCACGCCACCTCTCAGTGATCGTAATGTAATGCCTGATTGGTGTATATGAGATTTCAGTTAGGACTTTATTTCTAAATGGGACATTCATTTGTATATTATCTGTATATTACCTGTTTGAGGGCCGTAGAGTTTGTAGAAGAATAAGAGACAGTGCTCATCCATTGAATTCTGACGGAGTGAAAGAAGACGACAAGAGAGACCCCTTAATTTATCGCTCCACATATCCACCACCAGGCTTCTACCTAGAAGTGGGAGGTAATACATACAATCAGGGGTTTACAATAATGAAAACATTTTGGCAAGTTAGAGCATATTTTCAAATTAATAAATTTATTGTTTTTGAGTTTTAACTGCTACGTGCTATGCTCTGTTTCAACCATGAATTTTATTATTTTCCAATAACAGCACATTCCAAAGTGTATTACCTTAACTTTACCTTAATTTATAATCCATCATCTTGCAATTACAATTTTTACATTTATTGTAACTTTTGTTCAGTTTATAGTTAGTGTGGAACAGGCTTCTTAACAAGTTTCTCTTTGTTAAATAACAACACTTTTTATTAATTTATTAGATTAACTGGAGTGTCCTTTATACAAGTTTTGGTGAACCAGGTATTACTATAGAAACAATCATGCAAGGAATATAAGGCTATCATTGGAATTAGAGCAGCACTGCATTATAATAGAGAATATAAAATAGTTTTAATTATGTGTCACTTGCTCATACAGCAGCATTTATTACATAAGAAACCTTTTTTATTTTTTTATTTTTTAAAGTTGTTCATTTTCCATACCAACTCCAATAGTGTGGTCAATGCCATTTTGAACACTCCAGTCATAGTTGTCCATTTGATCTTGGTACCATCCACATAAGTCAGTCTCAAAGTTACATGATAGTCCTGTTTTATGAAAAAAACACAAAAAACAAAGATCAGTAATTCAGAAAAATTACCAGAAATAAAAAAAAATAACAATGATCTCTTTCTTATTAGCAAATACTATATAGAAAGAGTAGTTACACTATGGTATGTTTAGATAAATGTTCAGAATTTAGTGAATTCATGCCTGATCTTTCAGCACTTTAACACTACCAAATCCAAACGTTTGTAAAAGACAGTACTGTTTGTGCTCTGTCCTGTAAAGATACCTATTTACCACTGAGTAACTACAAAAAATAAATTCTTGGTACAAAAGTGTGAGTTGAATCATCAGCATTAGATGAAACATATTTACCATCAGTACTTGAGGGAATATACTGTGGGTTGCAGTTGACATAACGAACATCCTTCACTGCTATTCTTGTGTCAGAGGTAAGAGTTTGAGCATAAGCTCTGAACTCCAGCTTATAGAACAAAGGTAGAGAAGGTGAGTTATAATAATCAGGTGTATAACACTTAAACAGAAGAAATTTTTTAGGAGGCGGGGGTATGGTTTAACATAGGTCTGGGAGAGACATATTTGTGGACTAAACTAGACTAATAACTAAAATGGAACACCTGAACCCTGTTTAATGTATATTTAGTAAACTGAGTGTGTGTGTGTGTGTGTGTGTGTGTGTGTGTGTGTGTGTGTGTGTGTGTGTGTGTGTGTATGAGTGAAGCAATGAACAGAGCAAAGCCAACACTGAGCAGAAGATGGTGAGATATTGATCAAGGTTTACGTTACTGTCCGATTACTGTTCCAAGGGAATAAGTATGAAGAAGCTCATGTGTGCTGTTACACTGGACTTGCTGTCTTTTCTGAGCAGCATACCGACATTATTACAGTAATAAAATGAGAAATGCCAATACCTGGAAGCGATGATCTCTGGCACCAATATAGACTTCCTCTTTTATCCATGATTCCGCCGGGTTTTCACCTGTCCTCCCACCAAACTCCCACAGCCGAGGCAGAGACCCCAACACACTGTCCTACTACCATCACAGACACTTCACCTGGAGAGAGAGAGAACACCAAATGTGTTTCTGTAATGTATGCATATTAGGATCAAAGTAGTGATATATATGCGTATTGTAGTAGTGTGTGTGTTAAGACTAGAGTAGCTGTTTGTGTCTATTCAGAAAGGCTTAAGAGTGTTTAGTTCCTTGTACCTATGTGTGTGTTGTTGCCTGTGAGACTGTAGGAGAACTGAAGAGCACAGGCAAGGCCGGATGGCCCGAGTAGAGGGGTGCGTGTTTGAGCTTCTGTCAGCTGCTGACCAGCAGCTTCAGCCACATATAAGAACACCTCTAAAAATAATTAAACAAATAAATAGATTATTTCTATAAATGAAATTGTGCAATAAAATTAGCATAATTTAAAGTAAACCTTTTTTTGGGGTTAAGAAAAGTTTGCTTTCGGCTGCTCCCTGTTCAGGGCCGCCACAGCGGACCAACTGGTCCGCACAACAACTTGGCAAATGTTTTACGCCGGATGCCCTTCCTGATGCAACCCTCCCATTTTTCCAGGCTTGGGACCGGCACTGCATCCAGTGGCTGGGAATTTCGAACCCCGGGCTTTCCGCATGATAGGCGAGAAACCTACCACTGAGCCACCGATGCCTCCATAATTAGTAACATAGTAATATTTATTATATGGAACAGACAATAAATTGCAAGTTTAAAAAAAAATCTATGTGTATAAGATGTATAAGATATATCATCAGGGGCAGGGAGAATCACTTTGAGACCTTTTTGTGCACAAGTGCATGCATGCCCAGCTCTTCAGCAAAGTCACAAAGGGATGTATGATGGAGTGTTTGCAATAAATTCCACTGTCATACAGCCATCGTTCTTTTTCTTCTTGTATAATACATATGGTCGACCTCAATTTCCAAATATGAAATGACCTGCTTAGCAACTTGTGTATACACTCGGGGCTACAGGTATCCTGACCTCTAGTAGCCTTCTATCAACTCCTCTCTTCTTTTCTGCTTTGGAAATACTACAGCACTTTGGGGTCCACTAGCTTTGAGTTCCTCTCATTACCATTGCTAATCTTATTAGCAACAGTTATCTTATCTCTGCTGTATTTCTAGTTTGTCAAGTTACATCCTCTGTATTTTTGTTGTATCTTTATGATGTGTTGCATGTGTAATAGCTTTGATTTTCCATGATGGCTTCTTAGCCTTCTTTGAGTTTGAGTTGTTTTCTTCCTTTGAGTTATACTCTCAGCATCAATTGCAGTTCAGTCTTATGAGTATGAAAATCAGTGCGTGCATCTTTGCTGTTTCATTGCTGCCATCTGTCACTACTCTTCACAGTCTCCTGAAGCAAGATGCTGTACAACTATAACAAGTGTTACTCATGCTTTTTCACAATCTTGCAAACAGATGTAGCATGCACAAAGTCTGATACCTGTGCCAACAGTTATTGTAGAGCTATGTACACCACTACACAGATTCCATTTAATATTAGAAAATAATCCTGGCACACAATGTTTTTTTATATAAATATCTCCAGCAAGAGAGATAAAACCCAATGTTTATTTTTCACACTGAATAAGTGATCTCTAAAATGCATCCAAGCTCACAGTTGCAATGGCTATTATACATTTTACTATTTAGGCTGCATTCTTGTGCTTTTATATGAGTATGGTTATATTTAATCCTGTATTTTGATCCCTGGCAAGTGACAACACTTCTCTCTCTGGCTCTATTTTTCCTCTTCCCCTTTCTCCGACATGGAAAAGGAATCACCTGAAGATGAGGTATTTTCCATAATCTTCCAGCCTTGGCTTCCAATACTGGTGTCTGTCCAACCCTTGATACCCTGCTCATATGAAAAGTCTCCTGTGGAAATCATGAAGCACACATCATTTACATCTCAGTTACATAAAAAAGCATTCTAATCTGTTTTCATATTAATTACATTGCACCAGTAACTGCTCTTATTTATTGCATTTGTGGTATTTATTGAGTGTATACACCGGCTATTCTAAAACAACACTCACCGCACTGTGCTTCATCCTCTCCCTGTGCGCAGTCCCTGGTAAAGTCACAAATTTTACTGGTTTCTGCACAGGGTTTTTTGGGAGGTTTAGGAAAACGCTCTGGTGGTACTGACTCTGTTGATGGGGAAATTAAGATAAACAAATCTCCGAGATGCACAAAATACACTTTTGTATATGGATAATACACTTTTGGAAGACAGGTACTATAGATTCTCCATTACACGATAATTATAAATGTGATATTTATTAGATTAAGCCACATTAAGGTTTATGTTAGGGTCTAAAATAGTGTTTGAATCAGGGTTTAGATAAAGATATGGCTTTAGATAATGGAGGCTGAAGTTGATTTGTCAATAATGTTTTATCCTATATGAAAAGAAAAAAGAAGATAATGTAGCTCACCGTTGGCCAAACGGCATTCAGGAGACAGTGTAATATCATCAACTGCAATGCCTCCATATGCTTGGTCTCTAATCGCGGCAACAAACAATATCTACATGATATCAAGCACCCGAGAAAGAGGAAAGGGAAAAGACAGAATTAAAAAGGATTCCTGATGTATTTTACTGGTGAAAATGGAAAAATGTTTCAAAAGCATGTACCTGAAATGGGCTCTTAACTACAAACTCTATCTCAGCCTTAACCCACAGATCACCCAGTGAGCCCCCACGCTCCCACACTGGGTAAATCTGTTTCTCTGCCACCAGCACTGATAGGCCCCCTGATACGCCACCAAACTGGTGTGTGTACATCACCATCTGCCAAGAAAAAGAATCTAAATACATCTAAATACTAATGGATATACTCACCCTTTAGTACAAAAGCTATTGTACCAAATCAAATTTCCATTGATTAATATGTTTATTTTAACCAGAACTTTTCATGCCACAATAAATGGCCAATTTACTAAACTACTTTTAGTTATTTTTGTAATGCTTACCTTCTTGATATTCATATATGTTTGTATTAGTTTGTAATTTGTTTTTTATAAATAAATAAATGCCTACACGGCAAGGATGTGAGCTATTGGTGGGTTCCAGTGGAGGACTTTGAAAAGATGCCCAATCTTGCTTAAGCTCATCTGGTTTGGTAACATACAGGAAATGACCTGTGAATAGAGATATGTCCATATATTAGAATCATATAACCTAAAATAAAAAACAAACAAACCTTGAAGCATAATGCCTGTAAAACTGCAAATTGCAAGTACCTTCAGCAGAATTGGTGGAATGGTCTCTCCCAGGGCCTCTAAGAGGCTCAGACATTGAGATATTCATTTGACGGGTCCGAATCCACTTAAGTCCTGAAAATGATCTTAAGTCCCAAGAACACAGGTCTTTCTCAAAGTTACAACTCATATATCCTCCTGTATAAACCAGCAGAACATTAAATACAACATGAATATTTGGAAGTAGTATGCCATGATAGGGTTGCGCATTATATACACTATATGGTCCAAGTATGTGGACACCAGTCTACACATTAATTCATAAGCCTTCCACAAAATAAATTGGAAACACACTTCTGTATAGGATGACTTTGTGTGCTATAGCATTTTGATTACCCTTCACCGGAACTAAGAGGCTCAAACCTGTATCAGTATGACAATGCCCCTGTGCACAAAGCGAAGTCCATAAAGAAATGTTTTGCCAAGGTTGGTGTGGAAGAACTAGAGCTCACACCTGAACCTGACCTCAAACCCATTGAACACCTGAACCTAACCTCAAACCAATTGAATACCTTTGGTATGAACTGACATGCAGACAATATCCAACTTCACCATTGCTCTTGTGGCTGAATAGACCTAAATCCCTACAGACACATTCCAAATGGAAAGCCTTCGAAGAAGGCTGTTATAAGGGAGACCAACTTGATGTTAATGGCCATCATTGTGGGATGTCCAGCAAGCGTATATAGGTGTGATGGTCAGGTGTTCGCATACTTTTAGTTTAGTGTATCAATAAATTACAGACCAGAATTTCAAAGAGCTTCAAAGTCAGTTGTCTTAGTGTTTTATGGTAGGTTTTATCTTTAGTATGCATTATGAATTGTTAATATGATCCATTCTGTGTATGTGCTGATCATAACATCTTAACACATCAGTACCAAAGAATCACAGCCTTGCTTTGTAAAGTATATTATGAGACCTGATTTTTTTTTTCTTTAATAATGAACTGTGCCAGCAAGATTATAAGGAACATTTAATTATGAAGGAAATTTTGTGGTTTAGTTCTGGTCTTTTTATCTACAGTTCAGCATCATTTGCAGATCCTACACAATTGTGAGTAAATACTTAGTTCATACTCAGCACACTCAAAAACCTTTTTTAATGTCAGAATATGGTGAAGATATGAACAGAAGCATTGTTACTTCCTAAAGAAGCAGGTACACAAGTAAATAATTTTATATAATTGAAACTTATATAGGGGCACGGTGGCTTAGTGGCTTAGTGGTTAGCATGTTTGCCTCACACCTCCAGAGTTGGGGGTTTGATTCCCGCCTCCGCCGTGTGTGTGTGTGTGTGTGTGTGTGTGTGTGTGTAGTTTGCATGTTCTCCCTGTGCCCCGAGAATAGTTCGGATAAGCGGTAGACAATGAATGAATAATTTTCATTCATTCATTGTCTACCGCTTATCCGATCTATACTCGGGTCACGAGTATTCATTCAAATTATTCATTCATTGTCTACCGCTTATCCGAACTATTCTCGGGTCACGGGGAGCCTGTGCCTATCTCAGGCGTCATTGGGCATCAAGGCAGGATACACCCTGGACGGAGTGCCAACCCATCGCAGGGCGCACACACACTCTCATTCACTCACACAATACGGACAATTTAGAGATGCCAATCAACCTACAATGCATGTCTTTGGATTGGGGGAGGAAACCAGAGCACCCGGAGGAAACCCCCGAGGCACAGGGAGAACATGCAAACTCCATACACACAGCGGAGGCGGGGATCGAACTCCCAAGCCTGGAGGTGTGAGGCAAAAGTGCTAACCACTAAGCCACTGTGCCCCCCTGAATGAAAATTATATTTATATAAAACATAATGCACTAAACTTGGCATGAATTTCTTTGGTGTTGGTGATATAATGTGCTATAAACACTACGCATAATGCATTCCATCATGAGTTATGAATGCCTTGCAATCTTTGCTAAAAAAACTGTTATGCATCACAAAGGTCATGGCATTCATAGGTCACCAGACATATGGCTTTTTGCAAAATCTGTTCATCATGGTAATGGACTGTTTATATAGAGTATTATAACCATAAACACTATAAAGCACTGCAATATAACCAATGTGTATCATGATAAGGGTTATGAGATAAACACACTAACCGCAGTTCTCTTCATCCGTTCCATCTCCGCAGTCATCTGTGCCATCACACACTGCACGTTTTTCCACACAGCCTCCCTGTTTACACTGAAAAAGGCCCAACCTGCAGCCCTCAGTGCCTGCAGGAGCTAGTTATAGAGAAGGAACACAGTTCCTCTCATTTATTGACACATCAACTAACTAAAAAAATTTCACTTTTTGTTGCCTTTCAACTTTTTTCTTATTCTGCTGTACCTGGAAGTGCACAGTCTTTGAACTCCAACTGATCAATTGCTATGTCTCCACTCCTCCCATATTGACGCCGTGAGTGTATCTGGATCTGAAAAGGGCCAGGTATGCGCCCCAAAAAGATGATGCCTTCCTTCCATGCACGGACACTTGATCTCTCCGGGCTCCACACCAGAGCTTTCTGGCCCTCAGGAGTCCACACTTCTGCCCAAAGAGGGGTGTCTTCTAGCACAGTCAAACCTAGAACAGGGGTATACAAAAGAATTTAGATGTAATAGAGGATGAATGTAATGCAATTCAATACATACATATGAGCACGCTGTTTATCCAGTTTATAGCTTAACTATTGTTAACAAGCGTTTCTCTGTGCTGAATGTAGCGAGCACATTTTCTGGAAACTCCTTACATAGTAGCACACCACTTGGACAAATGATAAATTATTCAATATCCATTATAGTCTTGTATACATTCATCATTAGTCTTGTACACAGTAATAGGGGGATTTCCTCTCTGCTTTCTAGGAGTTCTTTTAAGTAGACTATAGCAACTCTGTTCCCTTGAATACAATACAAAACAGAGGCAAAAATCAGTGCTAGTGTTTTAATATAATTAATATAACTATTTTGAGATGTGTTAAGTCAGCAAGCAAATATAAACTTGGCTAGTCTTAAAATGAAATAATTTTATTATGTATTATTATGTTAATTCTTAGATGTTTGTGAGAGTGTGTGCATACTTGAGTCCCACATGAAGTAGCGGAGTTGAAGGCGACAGCTCAGGGAGGACTGTTGCATTGTGGTAGATGTCAGGACAGCTGTTCTAGGAGCTTGTGCATTCACTGCACTTACTGCCATGAACCAACCTGCACACAACACAGGAACATATACACACTAGAGATCATTTTTCCATCCAACTATCCATGTATCTATTCCTCCAACAATCCATCTATCATTCTTTGAATCTATCCATCCATTTACATTTCTGGCATGTGGCAGAGCAATTTACATTTATCTCATTTATGCAGTAATTGATGGTTAAGGGCCTTGCTCAAGAGCCCAGCAGTGGCATCTTGGTGGTCCTTAACACCTTAACCACTGAGCTTCCATGAGTTAAGCCAGCATACATTAACTCTTTCATACATTCATTGAATACCGCTTATCCGATCTATACTCGGGTCACAGGGAGCCTGTGCTCCTATCTCAGGCGTCATTGGGCATCAAGGCAGGATACACCCTGGACGGAGTGCCAACACATCACAGGGTACGCACACACGCACGCACGCACGCACGCGGCGGAGGCGGGACTCGAACCCCCAACCCTGGAGGTGTGAGGCAAACATGCTAACCACTAAGCCACCGTGCCCCTCTTTCATATATCATACATCATACATCACACATCACACATCTATTTACTGAATCATCCATCAACACGATCCATTCAGCAAACCATAAATCCATCCATTTATCCATACTGCCATCTATCTCTTTATTAATTAAAGAACCAAATACCAAACATGTCCAAGCTTTATATTTTAATATTCCTTTAGCCACTTTCTCACCTCTTAAAATAATTTTGTTCCAGCCACACAACTATAACAACTATAAAGTGTTGAGTTTGTGTACCTGCTGATGTGCCGATGGTGTAGTCAGACGTGGGTCCACTGTTGGGCAGCGGGTTTCCACTTTGACGTCTTTCCCACATGTACTCATTACCTACAGCCGACTTATCTGTCCAGCCACACGCCCCTGCATCCTCGAAATCACACACAAAATCTCTCCCCCGATAACCTGTCACATTCCATAAAGGCATAAATACACAATTTCTTTGAATTCATGTGTGAGTCGGGTTATTGAGTTTTAAAGTATATGAGGTGCATCTGTATCTCACCACAGTCCTGTTCATCGCTACAGTCAGTGCAGTCGCACACAAAGTCACATCTTGGTGCTGTGCACTTGCTACTTTCCAGGGTAAAAACTACAAAGAATAAAAATCAAGAATAAATATACGATCAGTGCTGATATTTCAGCTTCAAATCTCAAAAATGTTTTGAATGTAAACCCTAATTGCCATTTATGGCACAGTTTCTTCAGTCACAATCAGACTCTCACAACAAGAAAAGTTCAGGCCAAAGGTCTATGATATTAAACAGTAGATATCAAGGAGACATGTGCAAAGTCAAGGTGACATCAAGTAGCAGTTTTTGTCACATTAACTCTGTATTAGCTCTCATTTAATTTTTATTTTATTTTATCAAGACTATACTGCATTAAAACTATAGCAAAAGACACTTAATAAAAAGGTAATTAGACAGAGATTTATCCAAATAATTAAACCTACAGTGCATATTGTATTGGATTTATCACTAAAATTACACTATAACAATATATTACTGTTAAGAGAAATGTATATTCAGTATAGTATGGACTGTTAGTGTAGCCTACAAAACCAATACATTTTTCTCATTTTTGTGTGTCCAACTTTGCCCCTGAAAGCCCTAATCAAACACTGGATCCAGTTAGTCACTCAAGAATTTCTTCAATACATATCAAAATATTAATACTTGTTGTGGAAGAATAACTCTTACCACACTGGACAGTAAGGAGCAACGTCAGGAGCTGAATGAAGTCCCTCTTCATCACAGAATAGAACAGAGACAGTATGTGCTGTATACCAGCTTCACCTGTTCTTAAAGATAATGCTTGGACTTGACCCTCTGAGGTGTCATAAAACTGCTAAAATGCACCAACCACAAGAGACTTTGCAACTGATGTAACATATTGGATACAACATACTGAAGCATGCTATATAAATGGAATAATTGATTATTTTGGCTTTGGTTATTATATATATATAATGTGTTTATATTTTGTAATATATTATATATAATAACACAGATCAGGCATAATCCTGGAAGGAACAGTGGTGAACCGGCGACAGGGTCATGGGCGGCCAAGGCTCACTGATGCATGTGGGACGCGAAGGCTGGCCTGTGTAATCTGATCCAACAGATAAGCTACTGTTCCTCAAATTGCTGAAGAATTTAATGCCGGTTCTGATAGAAAGGTGTCAGAATACACAGTTCATCACAATTTGTTGCGTATGGGGCTTCACAGCTGCAGACCAGTTAGGGTGCCCATGCTGACCCTTGTGCACCGCTAAAAGCGCAAACAATGGGCACGTGAGCATCAGAACTGGACCACGGAGCAACGGAAGAAGGTGGCCTGGTCTGATAGATACGTTTTTTTTTTATATCACATGGACGGTGCGTGTGAGTCCCTTATCTGGGGAACACATGGCACCAGGATGCACTATGGGAAGAAGACAAGCCGGCGGAGGCAGTGTCATGCTTTGTACCACCTACCTAAGCATTGGTGTAGACCAACAAAACAAAAATGGTTCAGGAATGGTTTGATGAGCACAACAACGAGTTAAAGATGTTGATTTGGCCTCCAAATTCCCCAGACCTCAATCCAATCGAGCGTCTGTGGGATGTTCTGAACAAACAATTCCGATCCATGGAGGCCCCACCTCAACTTACAAGACATAAAGGATCTGCGGCTAACATCTTGGTGCCAAAGTCCACAGCACACCTTCCGGGATCTAGTGGATTCCATGCCTCATCGGGTCAGGGCTGTTTTGGCAGCAAAAACAGGGGACCAACACAATATTAGGCAGGTGGTCATAATGTTATGCTGATCGGTGTATACATTTATACCTATATACATTTATGATGCCCTATATAGTGTCAAAGAGTCAAAAACAAATGTCTTTTATTAAATTTTGTTAATATACAATACTCCCATTTCAATTCGAATTGAACAAAACAACTGTGAAGAATTTCTGCTGAAAAGACTGACAGAACGGATATATGCAATCAAATTGATGAGGCAATTGAGATTTTATGACTTCCTATAGCAGTACATTCTTAGCATTATTTCTGCTTTACAGGGGCTGAAGTCAGTGGGTTCATTCATCTTAAGTATTCACTTTCTCCTGGTTCGGGTTGAGGTGAATCCAGAGTTTGGGGCAAGATCTATTGCAATCATATGCACACACGCATTCTACCTACTAACATATTTTTGAGAATTGAAAGACAAAGAACCCAGAGGAAACTAATCCTGTGACAGCAAGAACACCATACTAAGAGTAACTGTATCTCTGAATCGAACCTTGAACCCCAGAGCTGAAAGGCTCCAACCCCTCTTAATAGTACTTTACAACAACGTGCAGGTCATTTCCTTGCCATATAGCAAAGCTATAATGCTTTGCAATTTCCTTGCCATAAAGCAAATTTGTGAATGAGTGTGCATGGGACTGTGCATTGGGATGGTGCTCTATCCAGGATATATTGTCACCTCATGCTCACTGCTACCCTCATCAGTTAAAGTAGTTACACTATAGTAGCTACATCTAAATGGTCACTAATATTAATTAATGGCCTCTATTGTTACCCATGGAAGCAATAACTCAAATCTACTATTAATTTTTAATGTAGCTGGATTATACTGTGTGACAAGTCCAGCACATTCTGTTCCAGACAATAGGAAAGATTATTCCTTTGCTCTAGACTGCCAGGATAGTGTCCTTTATAGGGGACTTTTTTGGATAGCGAAGTCACCGCATGAATACTTAATGAATTAGAGTAAGTAGAATAGAAGCTTGCTTATGCAACCATGGTTCTAAGGCATTCTAAGAGATAGACATAGCAGGGGTCTGTTATAGGTGATGACTATTTGCACTTGACATGGAAATGGCCATGTATTCTTCAAATTAACGAACATGTGACCTTAGCTGAGGGGGAAAAAATTGCAACGCAGAGGCGTGATAGTCATTTAATAGATGTGACACTTTTTCCAGAACATTTTGTGCATTTTCTCTTTTCAGGTATTTCCAAGTTTTACAAAAAGCACAGAAACACAGATAGAGTAAGTCTCGGCTTCGCTTTTCCAAGCATATATGGAATACAAAAGTAAGATTTCCTATAATCTCTACGACCTACAATTTCTTTCTTCCTATGAAGCTCATTGTTATATGGCATGATTGTGGATTACTATTAATTAATGACTAAAATAAACATTTTATTTGCAGTTAATTCCATTTACTTCTTTTAGTGTCGTGTAATTCCACAAATCTTGTAGTCTCTAATCACAAATCGGGCAGTTCTTGAGTGAACAGACATATAAATAAAGAGGGTTAATAAGGTACTGAATGTGTAAACTTTTATCATCTGCTGTTAATGAGAAAAATCCCTTGATTTCAGCTTCTGAGACATCCCATGCTGATGCGTCCAATTTCCCATCCTGTTCAAGCAGAGAAGAGAACAAGCTGTTGTTTTAGAAACAGCTTCATTCTGAGGATTGTTCATAGCCAGGCCACTATGGTAAATCCCTGCCTGGTCTTTAAATCAGTAGCCTTCATTTGCCCATGTGATCTCATAGTCCGGGTATCGCGTCTTCAGTTTTTCTGTAGAGACGGCGTGATTGGCACGTCCGAAACCCTGAAACGGGAAATCCGTGATATTTGTGGCAGAAAATATTACTTACACTACACCATCAAATACTGCACATTACTAAAGCCTGCAGGAGAAGGTTTTGCTCACCATGGAATAGCCGTAGACATGGATCTTTTTATCAGCGCTGTCGTGTCTGATCCTGCCACCTCCTGTACACTCGCAGTCCACATTACCTGCTCTCTCTAGCTCACCAGAAACCTTGTCATAGATATCAGCTGTACAGGACACACATAAGAGCAGAGACAGCAGTCATGTAGCTAGAAAACTCACAGAAAATCACATACATTTGTTCTGCTCTTAGGTCACTTATAAAATAATAGACGTCAAACAAATATGTCTCGGACCCCAAAAAAATACAACTTTGTTCTTTCTGCTTTCTCCGTACCATAAAAAGCTGTGTTTTTCTTTCTTATTAACTTGACAAAGGAGAAAGTGAAAAAATTGCGAGGGAGTGACTGCATAGAGCTGCTATAACACAAACGATAACAAGAATGAACTTGTTTCACAGACATTCAATAACATTAAATGTAACTTTAAATAGATTAAAAGAAATTGCTGTGAGAACTGAAACACTTCAGGTGTTGTTATCGATAAATAAACTACTTCTGGGTGGTACCAGCATCACACAGTTGTTCATTCATTGTCTACCGCTTATACGATCTATACTCGGGTCACGGGGAGCCTGTGCCTATCTCATTGGGCATCAAGGCAGGATACACCCTAGACAGAAGTGCCAACCCATCACAGGGCACACACACTCTCATTCACTCACGCAATCAGACACTACAGACAATTTAGAGATGCCAATCAACCTACATTGCATGTCTTTGGACCAGGGGAGGAAACCGGAGTACCCGGAGGAAACCCCCGAGGCACGGGGAGAACATGCAAACTCCACACACACATGACGGAGGTGGGAATCGAACCCCCAACCCTGGAGGTGTGAGGCAAACGTTCTAATCACCAAGCCACCCATCACACATTTGTGTTGTTGATTATTTTCCTGTAACAGTAGGCCACCAAGTGTTCTTTTATTTACTTCTCCCTATGCAGTAAGCTACATATGACTGAAATGAGTGGCTTTATAATGCAAAACATAATAAACAGGGACTCATTTTGAAATCTTGCTAGTTTAGTGTGCAGAAAGCTGGCTGCAATGCTCTGAGCGCTGTACCGTGATACTCGGCCCACGCGTAGCCGCGCACTATGTCCACGTACGACTCGTCGGTTTTGCTGTGGACTCGTATGAGCACGTATTTAAACACGCCGTTTGGATCGATATCAGCTTCAGGAATCTTGGCCAGGTGTTCGGCAGACATTTTGTTAGCTTGATATTCTCTATAACGTCCTACTTTCACACCCGGTAAAGCTTTCGGTCCTGCAGCTCGTGTTGTAGACTTTCGTTTTGATGGCGTTGTGACGCATTACCGCCACCTACCGTCCCGGAGCGTATCTACGTGCGAGAACGTAATAAATACACTGTATTGCCAAAAGTTTTGGGACACCCCTCCAAATCATTGAATTCGGTTGTTGTTTCTCAGGGAACAGTTTCTCAGTGAAAGGAACTCTTAATGCTTCAGCATACCAAGACATTTTGGACAATTTCATGCTCCCAACTTTGTGGGAACAGTTTTGGGATGGCTCCTTCCTGTTCCAACATGACTGCGTCCTCAAAGAGTCCTGACCTCAACCCTCGGGATGAATTAGAGCGACGCCCAAACTGGGACGTCTGCCTTTACATGCACATGAATGTAATATGGAGTTGTTTCACCCTTCGCAGCTATAACAGCTTTAACTCTTCTGGGAAGGCTTTCCACAAGGTTTATGAGTGTGTTTATGGGAATTTTTGACCATTCCACTAAAAGTGCATTTGTGAGGTCAGGCACTAATGTTGGACAGAAGGCCTGGCTCGCAGTCTCCGCTCTAATTCATTCCAAAGGTGCTCTATTAGGTTGAGGTCAGGACTCTGTGCAGGCCAGTCAAGTTCCTCCACACCAAACTCACTCATCCATGTCTGTATGGACCTTGCTTTTTGCACTGGTGTGCAGTCATGTTGGAACAGGAAGGGGCCATCCCCAAACTGCTCCCACAAAGTTGGGAGCATGAATGTCTTGGTACGCTGGAGCACTGAGTTCCTTTCACTGGAACTAAGGGGCCAAGCCCAACCCCTGAATTCAATGATTTGGAGGGGTGTCCCAAAACTTTTGGCAATATAGTGTAATTGTTTTAACAGAGCGCAAAACATATTTAAGCCAAAAGTCAAGTTTTTCGTGCTGGCTATTGTATTTCAAAAAGAAAAAAAACTAGACAATGCAATGCTAGTGAATACATTCGTTTCTCCAAAGGCTTCCACAGTGGTCTAATTCAATTATATAATCCCTTTGTGTATAAAACTTTCAGGGGGGTGAATACTTATGCATCACACTAGACTGTAGTGTGATGCATAAGTATTCACCCACCTGAAAGTTTTATACGCAAAGGGTTACACACAAAATGACATAACAATGAACAGCCATTTCATTCCTGCTTACTGAACCCCTTCTTCTTATGAAGTTCATTTCTGTTTTCCTTTTTTTTCATCTTCAGGAACCACCTTATCCTGGTGAGGGTTGCAGTGGATCTGGAGTCTATCCCATGAACCACTGGCGTGATGCAGGAATACAAACCAAGCCTGATGACAAGTCAAGGCCAAGGACAGACTATGGCATTCCCATAACATACTAATGCATGTGCTGTTCATTGTAAGGTATTTATGACCATGATTTTATTAACTTGTAGGCACAATATTATTACTAAACATGGCTTATTAAAAAAATGTCAATTCTGAATTTCAGTATAAAGGAATTAATTCATATGATTGGTCATTACATTAATAGGTAACATGGCTCATTATTATGATATAAACTGCTTTGCTGCTAACAGGATGTTTTGTAGCTCATATTTTACAGAGTTACAGCATATTTACACTAATAATACCCATTGTGCCTTTAAACCAGTCTAATAGCATGTTGCTTGTATTTGCATGATCCATGATAGTCTGAAATACGCAGGGCTAACCCTTTCACATTTTTATTGAAACGGACTGCATTTACAGTTCAGGCCCCTGACACCACTGGAATCGAGATAATGTGCTAAAACTTCCTTAAGATTCTTAAAAGGACTACAGTTCAACTCTTTATTTGAGATTCAGTCACACTTCCACAAATTAGGATTTTTTTTTTCATTGGCTGTGTTTCTTTTTCTCAATGTTGAAAAGTTAGCAAATAAAGAAGAACAATAAAATAATGAGACAGAGACAGAAAGAGAAAAATATTAGATTCTTATACAGTATCAGTGGCTACTCCAGTGAGAAGTGAAGGCCCAGCACCTCTCTGGGACTCTGAAGCAGACCAGTGGCTGAATCGAACTCGAGTGGCACAGACTGACTTTGGCTCTTCAGGTCTCGCTCCATCAGCTACAAGAAAGAAACAGAACGTTAAGTGCAAAATAGAAATAAAGCTCATTGTTTATAAAAAAAAAAAAGTTATTACTCTCGTATACCTCAAAAGTGGACAGTTCGAGCAGCTCGCTGAGATCATCCTCGGGCTCGGGCAGAATTTGGTTTATTGCTTTGGCTGCTTTAGAAACATCTGGATGGTAATGATTCTGTAGGGTCTAAAGGAGTTTTGAGAAAGAAAAAAAAAAGAAAAATGGTGACTCTGGTTTATAAATAAGGCACTGTTTACAAATTTGGATTCACCTCAATAGCGAATGAAATAAAAAAAAAAAAAAAAGTGAACTCTGAAAGGCACAGAAGACAGTAGACAGCCATAAGGACCATAGCAAGTTGTAATAAAGTGTAAAGTTTATCATCGTGAACACACAACTATCTCTGTGATTTAAACAGTCATCTTCTACAATTTGAAGCTCCTCCTGCAAGAACATTTAACCAAAGCAATATTCTGAATTGGACATTAGAATAGCTTTTTTTTTTTTTTTTTAGATCCTGAAAACCTCATGCTGCCTTCTTTTTATCCAAAATAAAAAGATATCTATACTACATTATTTCATATGAAACTTACCTTAATTTCCCACAGACTGCTCTCCAGGGCATGGCACTGGGCAGGGTCCTCCTCCTCCATTACGTACGGATCAGTACACATCTCTGAAGCAAATAAAACGCACTTTCAAAAAGACCATCTAACGATACAATTTTCCTGTTCTTATTTTGCTTTTCTCGTATAATTAGTGCCTTGAAGTTAACGCAGTACCATCAGTAGAACTGGGTCTGTGGATGAGGACTCTGCATGAGGGGTGTCTGCGAATCAGGTTACAAATAAAGGGCAGCACTATGAGCAAGCCGGTCGGGGGAGCGGTCAAGGCGAGCCGAGACAGTCGCTTAATAAACGCCGCTACCAGGTAAATTGGTAGATGGCTATAGAAAAAGAAAAAGACAAACTTGTGAGCTTGTTCTTTACAGCACACAGACCTTAACAGTTATTCGATGGAGTACAGGTTTACCTTGAGGACAGGAAGATGTTGGTTAGGTGGAAGAATCGTGCTCTGTACTTCACATGGAAGACAGAAGGATCCAGCAAGTTGTACAGTTTCTTGTAAAAATCAGGATAATCTCTGTAAATAAATAAGAGATCTCCTGATCAAGCTCAGGTATGAAGAAGTACAGAAATATACTTTACAGTAGTATTTGTCCGTACTTACAGATTGTGTTCATGCATGAGGATGAAAAGGCCGTTCAGCGCCAGTAAACTGATGGCACCACCTGAAGTCCAACACACCGTGGACAAGGTGAGTAAAATACAAAAAGGAAAAAAAAATTGATTGTTAAATTCAGAACCACTTAGAAAAAAAGATCCAGAATTTGTCTCTCAGGGTTTTTTCTCAGGGAACTATCCAAAACACTCATGATGAAGCCATCATGATGCATGTAGATGCATGTTTCTCTGAATTTCTTACCCCCCTTTATCCTGTGTTACATTTTTCTATTATATCTATTTCTATTAAAGTGCCACACTTGAATTGATGCTCTCATTTAATTATTTTCAAATTATTTTACTTTTAGTTATTCAACCATAACTTTCTAACTGTAAAAGCTATATGAATATAAAACATATACAGAGGAACCTCGGGATAAGAATGTAATTCGTTCTGGAGTCGAGATCTTAAGGCGAAAATTTGTATTGTGAAACGGATTGTCCCATAAGAAATAATGTAAATAGAGATAATCCATTTCAGTCACACAAAAATATTACCAATATTACCAACACGAAGCATATGTAAACTGTATGGCTGCTTACAAAGAACTGACCCAAGCCAAGCATTCCATGTCAAGGGTCCTCACAGGAAGTCGTGCCACCAAGCTTGGGCTAAAAATAGAACAGACCACCCACACCACCAATCTGTCAACAAAAAAAAACCCCCCGAAAAATCACCTAGCTTTTGAACGCATGCTGAAGGTAACGTTGGTGTTGTGGGTTGACTCTTTGGAAACAGCTTTAACAGACTGAAAAAAAAATTCGTAAAATTCGTAAACTCGCTTCGGTTGGCTTTGCTTGGCTTTCCACTGACGCAAACAAGTTTTGAACGGCTCCCGGACATATGCACAACTTACTTCCATGCAAAATTTAAATTCTTAATGCAAAAATACGTAAGGGAGGGTATTCGTATGCCGAGGTTCCACTGTAACTAGAAAAGGCTATGTGCAATAATTTTAGGCTATAATAGACTATATAATAAGATTAATTAACATATTTATTAATTATTAATTTACCTTTTGAAATCAAAGCTTTTTAAATGCAACATATGCCTCGTTTTCCTTACTATTCTGAACCATTTGTGTTGAGCAATTTGTAAGGAACTCCTTGGCTGGATGGACTCACCAACATTATATGCTGCACTCAGGAAGTCGATCATCAGCGTGGGGTCACTCATGTGAGGCAGAATAGAGTCATGCAGGATGACCAGCACCTTTTTATACATGTTCATAGGTAACTGCAGGAAAACAGAAACCCCTGGGTAAACATTCATCCATTCAACCTTAAATACTGGTGGTCAGAATTCCATATATATGCCTAGATATGAGTTTTACTGTTACCTTGTACTTCAGGAAGGTCAGCCACATCAGCTCAAATGCTCGCTTGTGCTCCTGCATGATGGAGGAATATAAAAAGTCAATTTTTTCATACTTAGTGCATCTTTAAACACTACACAGTTATCAGTCGACTTTTTAACTCACTTTTAATTTGGCCGCTTTCCAGTCTTCATATTTAGCTGAAAAGGTATTAATGGTGTTAGAGTGTTAAAATGCACATTTCAGTAAAGGACTAATGCACAAAAGTGGGACTCACCCTCCTGCTTGGTCATGAAATTGTTGATTTCTGAGCCCTGGCTTGGCATAGTGATATTTGTGAGGAGTGTGAATACATTGTTTTGGTACACGGGCATCTCGGACTGCAAAAGCCACACAAATCAGTACACCGTCAGTGGGAGTTACACTCTAAACAACCTAACATTCATTCATTGTCTACCGCTTATCCGATCTATTCTCGGGTCACAGGGAGCCTGTGGCTATCTCAGGCGTCATTGGGCATCAAGACAGGATACACCCTGGACGGAGTGCCAACCCATCGCAGGGCACACACACTCTCATTCACTCGCGCAATCACACACTACGGACAATTTAGAGATGCCAATCAACCTACAATGCATGTCTTTGGACCGGGGGAGGAAACGGGAGTAACCTAACATATACATTTTTATTGTAAAGCTGCAATCATCACCCTGTTCAGATGACAGTTAGACATTATTAGCAGTTTATAAAGTTATATTTCTATGGACTATAAAACCCATGCCCTGAGAGCAAGAAGAAAAAATGAAAAAAATGAAAGGGATCAAGGAAGGAAGGAAAGAAGGAAGGGGGGGAGAAGCAAGAAGGGAGGGAGGAAGGGAGGAAAGAAGGGAAAAAGGAAGGAAGGGAGGAAGCAAGGAAGGAAGGAAATTCTGTCTACAAACAAAATGCACATCTTTAACTAAAAATAAAATAAAAAGCTAACTTTGTATGGATTATTAATACATGGAGGAAGTTAGGAAGGGAGGAAGTTAGGGAGAGAGGGAGGAAGGAAGGAAATTCTGTCTACAAATAAAATGGACATTTTTAACTAAAAATAAAATAAAAAGATAACTTTATATGGCTACATCCTCAGAGAGGGAGAGAAAAAAAGAGAAAAGGAAAGAAAAATAATACATAAAAAGGGGGAAGAAAGCATGTCTATGAACATTTCTCCCTCCATCTCCACATACACACCCGTTTGTTTCGGTCCATCACTCTGTGTATATTGTCTCGAACCGAATTCATGACATAGTAGCGCACATCATCCATTTCTAGGTACTCCTGAAACCTGGAGATAAGCAGAGCCATGTCCTCTTTCTCTGAGAGCAGAACCCACACCAGTCCCTGCAGGCAAACACACACTCAAAACTTTACACTACATGTAGCTCAAATGCTTTAACAGCAACTTTAGAGCTGGAACTACTCAGAATGCTGGCATTACAGGAAATTAATCAACATCACCTGACCAATCTGATTGGAGAATTCAACAGTGTGTGGTGTAAAGTATAATTTATAAGGAAAGAGAATCATATAATCAGCATTTACTGTATTTATGTCAATGCGCAACATTTGAAGTGAATATAAGGACTGAAGAATTTATATAAGAAAACTTACTGATATAAGCTCTCTGGGAAAACTGTAATGCTGACTCCAGTCTTGTTTCTGCAGAGGATGCTTCCCCTCAGCTGCTGCAAACTTTATTATGGCACAGAGTGCACTCTCCTACCATCACAAATACCGAACAAAAGCATGGATGTACAAGATCCTGAACTGTACATTATCTAGAGCTTATTAGAAACCAACCAACTAAACCGACTAAATCACCCAAACTAGCCCTCAGAGCCGAGTTCGCTCACCTTTACTTGGTAAGATTCATGGCCGATGTTCTCTAGAAGCAGCTCCACACAGCTGTTATAACGGTGTCTTATAAACATGTGGTACTTTTCATCTGCATCACGGTCACCTGGAGAGATAAAGGAAATCCAAAAACATTAAAATAAGAGTATGCAGTATGACCGCTCCAGAGCTTTGTATTCTGGCTTTTAGATTAGACTGAGACAGTAGACTGCATGCAGAATTACACTAATTCAGTGTTTAAAGTATATGATTACCAGTATGTTAAATGTATCAGTTTTATACTGGGAACTATCCTGTGTGTGATGCAGGAATACACTCTTTTGAATCACAGCGCAAATCACAAACACACACATATTCACACTCAATCACATACAGCGGCAATTCTCTGTTTGTTTGTTGTTTTTTCATTACTTTGTACATCAGGGAGCATAGACGTGTTTAAGGCATTGGGTTTGATCTGAAGGTCTTGAGATCAAAATTTCAGCAGAGCTAAGCTGTCACTGTTGGGCCCTTGACCAAAAACCATCAACTGCTTAGTCTTAGTGGTACACTTCTTTGGATAAAAGTATCCGCCAAATGAGCAAATCGAAACATACGATATAACCACTACTGACCAGATACTGATCAAATAGTTAACGGTGGATTATTCTCAGCACTGCCACGGATATGACTGTGTACATGGGTGTAGGTTTGTGCATTTCTAATATCCTGACCATCTTGTGCATATTTTAGATAAATAAAACTTAGTAAACAATCTAAAATTAGGACAAAATGTGCATCTGCATGTGCTTGGGACCCTAGAGAATTGCAATGAAGCAGGAAAAAAAAGGGCAAAGAGACAGGGTCATGGGCATCTAAGGCTTGCTGATGCACATCAGAAAGAAGGCTAGTCCTCAGAGTATTATATTTATAAATGTAAATATATGAGTCCTCTTATATTTTTCTGTTGTTAATGTGCAATTGTCTTTTTGGGGCATTGGTGGCTCAGTGGTAGGTTTCTTGCCTACCATGCGGAAGGCCCGGGTTCGATTCCAGCTATCTCTTTAACGATTTATTATAAATTATTTTATTCTTCCTTGCAATTGTTCTTTGTGTTGCATGGTGCCATTATTTATTGACAGTTTATGCTTGCATGGTGCTTTTATGTTGACTGTGTACATGGGTGTGTGTTTGTATTTCCAATATCCTGACCACCTTGTGCTTGTTTTAGATAAATAAAACTTAGTAAACAATCCAGAATTAGGACAAGATGTGCAACTGTGTGTGCTTGCAACTCTACAGAACTGCAATGTAGATTATTCTGATTATTGTTATTCTGCAAGGGGGGGCATTGGTGGCTCAGTGGTAGGTTTCTCGCCTATCATGCGGAAGGCCCGGGTTCGATTCCCAGCCAATGCCTCAACCCCAGCCACTGGATGCAGTGCCGGTCCCAAGCCCGGAAAAATAGGAGGGTTGCGTCAGGAAGGGCATCCGGCGTAAAACATTTGCCAAGTTGTTGTGCGGACCAGTTGGTCCGCTGTGGCGACCCCGAACAGGGAGCAGCCGAAAGCAACTTCTATTGTTATTCTGCAAGGGGGCACGGTGGCTAGCGTGTTTGCCTCACACCTCCAGGGTTGGGGGTTCGATTCCCACCTCCGCCATGTGTGTGTGGAGTTTGTATGTTCTCCCCGTGCCTCTGGGGTTTCCTCCGGGTACTCCAGGGTTTTCCCCCCCCGGTCCAAAGACATGCATTGTAGGTTGATTGGCATCTCTAAATTGCCCGTAGTGTGTGATTGTGTGAGTGAATGAGTATGTGCCCTGTGAAGGGTTGGCACTCCGTCCAGGGTGTATCCTGCCTTGATGCCCAATGACGCCTGAGATAGGCACAGGCTCCCCGTGACCCGAGAATAGACCGGATAAGCGGTAGACAATGAATGAATGAATGAATGAATGAATGAATGTTATTCTGCAATCTACAGCTACATTTACCTTGCAGAATCTCTTCTTCCTTCGGCAGCTGACCAACATACAGCTCTCCTCTCTCCAATAACTCGCAGAATAACTTCTGACAGGCGCTGATTGCAAAAACGACTTCTTTCTCTTTCTCAGACTGCAGGTTGGAAAGAACAGAAAATGAGTCTATACCAATGTGACAGACTTAAAACCTCCTAGAAAGCCATGCTAACATTACCTGTAAGTACTCCAGCAGGTCGAATATACAGTTCGCATGTTTTCTGCTTTGTAATATGAGCTCTGTTTTTGTGTTTATAGTCTGCTTAAATGAAGTTTGGCTGTTTTCTGCGTCGCTCGTCTTCACGTTGCGCTTCTTGGACGGCGCCATGTTGCCCGCTGTGTCGCTGAGAAAGAAGCAGGCGCCGAGGTTCAAGGTGTAAATATCGCCCTCATGCGGTCGGAGGATATGAAGCGCTCAGAGGTTAGGGAAATACACTGCCTCGAACATCTACATGAACATGCTGCCAGATCGTCCATAAATCCATATCGTAATTACGACAGATGAACGCACCTCAGTGTCATAATTACAACTCGGGAACTTTTGTGGGCGGGTCAATTACAAAAAGTTATGATGGTGGACAATATGAATGTGATGCCGAAAACAGACTAAGGTTTATACCAATCCATCATAACATTACAACCAATGACAGGTGAAGTGAATAACATTATCAAACTCTCCATTACTCTGGACTGTTGACCCCAAGTACTTAAATAAAAGCACCTACACTATATTGCCAAAAGTTTTGGGACACCCCTCCAAATCATTGAATTCAGGTGTTGGGCTTGGCTACTTAGTTCCAGTGAAAGGAACTCTTGATGCTTCAGCATATCAAGACATTTTGGACAATTTCATGCTCCCAACTTTGTGGGAACAGTTTGGGGATGACCCCTTCCTGTTCCAACATGACTGAGCACCAGTGCACAAAGCAAGCTCCATAAAGACATGGATGAGCGAGTTTGGTGTGGAGGAACTTGACTGGCCTGCACAGAGTCCTGACCTCAACCCGATAGAACACCTCTGGGATTAATTAGAGTGGAGACTGCGAGCCAGGCCTTCTCGTCCAACATCAGTACCTGACCTCACAAATGTGCTTCTAGAGGAATGGTCAAAAATTCCCATAAACACACTTTTAAACCTTGTGGAAAGCCTTCTCAGAAGAGTTGAAGCTGTTATAGCTGAAAATGGCAGACCAACTCCATATTACATTCATGTGCATGTAAAGGCAGATGTCCCAGTTTTGGCCTGGCTCGCAGTCTCCGCTCTAATTCATCCCAAAGGTGTTCTATGGGGTTGAGGTCAGAACTCTGTTCAGGCCAGTCAAGTTCCTCCACACCAAACTCGCTCATCCATGTCTTTATGGACCTTGCTTTGTTCCCTGGTGCGCAGTCATGTTGGAACAGGAAGGGGTCATCCCCAAACTGTTCCCACAAAGTTGGGAGCATGAAATTGTCCAAAATGTCTTGGTATGCTGAAGCATTAAGAGTTCCTTTCACTGGAACTAAGGGGCCAAGCCCAACCCCTGAATTCAATGATCTGGGAGGGGTGTCCCAAAACTTTTGGCAATATAGTGTATTAGCAAAGCTGATTTGTTGGAAGCAGGAAAAATTGGCAAAGAGACAGGGTCATGGGCATCTAAGGCTTGCTGTTGCACATCAGAAGCGAAAGCTAGTCCTCAGAGTATTATATTCATAAAAGTAAATACATGAGTTCTCCGAGATTTTTCTGTGCAATTGTCTTTGTATGCCCTTTCATTACTGGAAATGATGTGCGAAAGAATTTTTGGGTCTCATAAGCTATTTTTAAGATCCCAACTATCTCTTTAACAATGTATTTATTATAAATTATTTGATTCTTTCTTTGCAATTGTTCTTTGTGTTGCATGGTGCCATTATTTATGTACAGTTTATGCTTGCATGGTGCCTTTATGTTGACTGCAACACAAAAACCAAAAATTCCATAAAAGACTTCAAGGTAATCAACCAGATAGCTAACCATAATATTATTGAAATTTAGAGAGAACTGAGATTGAAATTTTGTTTTTCATTATTAATCAGAAAATCATAATAAATTAATAACCTAATAAACAAAATGTGCAAATTTCTTCTGACTACAATTTGGGGTAAAGTGAAAATCAGGTCAATGAGGTCAAAAATCTAATTTAATATTTAATATATACATTTGAGATGTAACAGACATAACAGCATAAAATATAATGCAAACGTAACCTGTAAATAAAATAAAAGGTTTATTTCCAAAAATATTGAAAACTAGAGCATGGAAAAAAACAGGTTTAAAAAAAAAAAAAAAAAGAAGAAGAAGAAGAAGAAGAAGAAGAAGAAGAAACAAGAAAAATCATTTTCGGAGGTCTCAGTCTGAAGCATTTCCAGCATCATCTTCATCCTGGGGAAAAAAGAGAATAGAGAATGTTCACCTTTTTAATAAAAAAAATACTTCCTCCTAACAGGTCAGTTACTAAGGTTTTACATTCCTGATGATTACTGAGCAAGAAATCAGTTATCTTTACTTCCTCAGAAATCAAGAAAAACTTATCTAATTCTTGAAAATTAAAATAAAAATAAAACTAAAATGTTAAATTTAATGTGGTGTCTCCCTGAAATAAAAGGGATGAGGATCCAGATGAGGATGGGTTCCCTTTTGAGTCTGGTTCCTCTCAAGGTTTCTTCCTAATTCCATCTAAGGGAGTTTTTCCTTGCCACAGTCGCCTGAGTCACCTCAGGCTCGCTCACTAGGGAATATTTTGTCTAACATCTAGGACTGTTTGTTTGTATGTTTATTGTTTCTTATGTTCTGTAAAGCTGCTTTGAGACAATGCTCTTTGTTAAAAACGCTATACAAATAAAATTGAATTGAATTGAATTGAAAAATCCCAACCATTTGTACACTTGGTTGACTTTAAAATGTACTTAAAATAAAACAAAATGACTCATTTGATTACAGGAAAATAATCAATGACAGGTGGACACTGACCAGATAGAATAAACATAAAAAAAAAAATTTACGCACCTTGTTTTCTTGCTTGCCAGTTGCCGTGGCAGTAAAGTCATGAATCGGCAGCGTACTCATCCAGCTGATCATCGACTTCTCCTGACACTCTGTCTCCACGATACTGGGGTAAATGTGCGCTTCCTTGAAGGCAGTTATAGTGTCCTCTTCTTGCTCCCACTCCAGGGTCTCGTGCAGACCGTCTCCTCCAAAACGCTTGTTGTACCGGTCAAAATGCACGCGCTCCAACACGAGGCCGAGCCCAGGAGCCTTGGGCACGTCAACCTTCTCTTCACCCCAGCTCCTTTCGATGATCTCCACTTGTGCGTATCCCTTCACTACAGCGATCACCAATCCGATCATCTTCCGGATCTGGTGCATCATGAAGCTCTGGCCTCGCACTGTGATGACGGCGAACTCTGCCCCCTGCCTGACGAACGGTTCTCCGCAGGACATTTGCGTGATATAGCGCTTAGCGCTCGGGTCCCGGGGGCCCTTCTGTGATGTGAAGTTGTGGAAATTGTGGGTGCCTTTGTAGAGCTCAAAGAGCCTGTTAACCTTCTGAAGTGTCTTGGGGAGCAAGCGGAATGACGTGTCTTCTTGGTCAGAGTCTTTTGGAGAGAACGCGATAGTGGGAAGCATGTAAGAGTAGGTCCTGGCATCACAGTTGTTTTTGGAGTTAAAGCCACCTGTGACTCTCTTCAAACCTGTCAGAGGAGACTTTGTGTTAAATCAAGCAATCTCGAATGTACGGTTACATTCGACTGTATGATTAAGAAATATCAGAACTACGGTCTCACCTAAAACTCTAATCTGTGACGGAAGATGAGTGTTGATCTTTTCCAGAATGTTCTCAATCAACCATAACTTCAGAGATACGACCTGGCCAGCTGCAGAAACACCCTGTGAAATAATCAGAATAAATCAGGGTCATGAATTAAGTATAGCTATACACAATAACACACAGAAGACCACACAATCACTAGAGCATGCTTTTATTATACACAGAATAAAACATCTTGAGCAATGATGTTAGATGAAAAAAGAAATCAACAATAGGATGATGTGATGAAGCAGAGTTACTGCTCCCACATAATTTTCTTTACAATCAAACTGGTTTATTCATTTTGCAACACTATTTAATCATTTCCAAGAATCCCATGGCAGAAAAACTTACTGAAACTCTAACACTAATACTGGAGACTCCTTCCACAAATGTCAAATCTCCTTACAGTAAGTACCACCATACCAAACCTATATATCAGGATACATCTTGAGTATCAGTAGATACAGCTTCAGGTACCATTATGTAACTGATGGTTATCTTGTAGACTGTATTACACCTACATACTACATAATACAGTTTCTTGGCCTCACCTTGTCAGTCCTGGCACATCTCTGGAAAGACATCTTCTTCATATCATCTCCGTGATTTTCGGGAATACAGCCGGCTTTGATGAGAGCAGTGACCAGTTCATCTTCGATAGTTTTAAACTGGGAATTTCCAGGATTCCTCTAATGAAAAAGGCAGAAAGGCAATCAATATTCAAAGAAACAACGTTTAAATAAGCAAATGTAAAATTTGCAATATGAGCAGTGTTGCTGAAACGGGATTTGGTGGCTGTTTGAATGCCTTTAGTAATTAAAAAAAGAAAAGAAAATCAAATAAATCTTGCACATTTTTACATTTTGGGTCATAACAGTTTTCCATACGTATACTTCACAACTATTTATAACCACGTCTCGGTTCTTAATAGCCTTACACAGATAGGATTAAATTTACACTGAGTCCTGGGGTAATTTCCTGCTATGCAGCTGCCACATACAGTCGCTTCCAGATGCACACATCTGTTCATTTCTATGTAGATTTCGCCTCAGGTGAAAAAAAAAAGTTGTTTGACTTGACAATGTGAGTAAAACTACGTTCTTAATTTTGTTTTAATTACTTATACTATTCGTACGCCGTGCATTATTTTAATCTTTCTACAGAAATCTTTCCATCTCCATATTCATTCATTCATTCGTTGTCTACCGCTTATCCGATCTATTCTCGGGTCACGGGGAGCCTGTTCCTATCTCAGGCGTCATTGGGCATCAAGGCAGGATACACCCTGGACGGAGTGCCAACCCATCGCAGGGCACACACACACACTCTCTCATAATCACACACTACGGGCAATTTAGAGATGCCAATCAACCTACAATGCATGTCTTTGGACCGGGGGAGGAAACCGGAGTACCCGGAGGAAACCCCAGAGGCACGGGGAGAACATGCAAACTCCAAACACACATGGCGGAGGCGGGAATCGAACCCCCAACCCTGGAGGTGTGAGGGAAACGTACTAACCACTAAGCCACCGTGCCCCCCCCATCTCCATATTTCGATATGCAAATGAGCATGCCGACGTAATGAATATGCAAATGAATCTATGACGTAATCTGGCGAGTTCTAACAACTGTCTTGATCCTGCATGAGCTACTTTCCCCTTAAAAGAGCTGGCAGAACTGAACATGAGAAACTTACCTGCATTCCATAGTATCCTTTGCCTGAATAGGCCATAAGGAGGACAACTTTTCTTTTTGGGAATCTTTTCTCCTCGTCGGTCTTCTCCTCATCTGTTTTCAGCCTTTTAGCTGCATTCTCTACCTCGGTACTTTCTGGAGCTCTTTTCAGCTTTGTCATGTTGCTGTGATTCTGATTTTCCTCAGACATCTTCCTGGCCTGCACACAAAGTCCACGAAGCCTTTCAATCCTACACCAACCTGTAAAAACACAGAGATGTGTGAACTGAAATGTAATTCTTGTAGTTGTTTAAATGCAATGTTAAAAGCTCACCTTTGGGTTGAACAGCTGATTTCAAACGCTCACTGCTTAAAACTCTGACAAGCTGACATATTTTCAGCATCTCACGTTTCTTTTGAATAATTTAGTACATTTGAAAGGCTCATTCTTGAAGCGTTTTTCACTTTTTTCACCTTTTTAAAAGACTATTTCGTATTTTGTCAGCCGCTTATGCTCCAGGATGCCTTCCTCTTGTCCATGAACACACGCGCACATGGACCCTAACCTCTCGCGAAGTATCGCGAGAACTCAGAGGCACGGGTTGCCAGTGTCGAGCACAAAAATCCACGTGGTGGATGCAAGTGTTGTCTTTGCGTTATTGTGCTGTATTTATTTTCTGAAAAAGAAAAAAAAAAACTTTTATAATGAATAGTAAGAACATAAAACTTTGCGTTAGAGGTTCTTAATCTCTGTATCCTTTTTATAAAATGTACCTGCTTCATCTTTTTAAACATTAAACATTTTCAATAATATCGTGACATGACTGACTATCTTTTTGTGTTCAACCCTGTTATCCAAATTACAGACAAAAAGTAAATTATTAATGTAAATATACACACCACCATAACATTAAAACCACTGACAGGTGACATGGATAATGTCGATTATCTTGTTATCTTGTTACAGTGGCACCTGTCATGTGGTTGGATATATTAGACAGCAAGTAAACAGTCAGGTCTCAAAGTTTGTTGAAAGTAGGAAAAAACACTGCCCAGTGCTGGAAGCACCTACAATGGGCACATGAGCATCAGAACTGGACCTTAGAGCAATGGAAGAAGGTGACCTGGAATGATGAATCATGTTTCCTGGGTGCAATTGTGTCAAGATGGCAGCAGGATGCACTATGGGGAGTAAGCAAGCTGTTGAAGGCAGTGTTCTGCTGGAAAACCTTGGCTCCTGGCATTCATGTGGATGTTACTTTGGCACAATGTGCCACCTACCTAAATATTGCTGTAGACCAAGTACATCTCTTCATGTCAACAGCATTCCTTAATGGTAGCGGCCTCTGCAAAAGGAATGGCTTGAGGAACGTGACAGAGATTCACGGTGTTGACATGGTCTTCATATTTCCCAGTGGGATGTGCTGGACAAACAAGTCCAATCCACAGAGGCCCCACCTCACAACTTACAGGACTGAAAGGATCTGCTGCTAACGTCTTGGTGCCCGATTCCACATAGCAAACCTTCAGAGGTCTTGTGGAGTCTATGCCTTGATGTTTTGGTGGCACCAGGTGGACCTACACAATATTAGACAGGCAGCTTTAATGTTATTGCTGATAGGTGTATATAAGGAAGTAAATTACTGGTACATTTAATGTTATTTTGTCATTAGTATGGATGCTTTCCAACCACATTGTCTGTTTGCTAATTCTATGGGGGAAAAAATGAAATCATGTTACCACTTAAGAGCAAAAGGGAGACATTATCAACAAAGAAACCTCATTTCAGACACTTTCATACATCTTTCGAATGGTTAAATCACCTATTGTCTTTCTGAAGCTGTTATGTTTCCTATCTGACATTTTGACACCATGGCTTAAAAACCACAGAAGCACACAAAAACAAAGTGGGAACATTTTAATGTTTTTTTTTTCCATTTATTTATTTATTGTACCCTTCAAAGCAAACAAAAAACAAAAAAACGTTACACCTTTATATTGACATGGAAATGATGTGCACATTTCCGTAACTTACTACAGAGCGAATAGAGGTTTAATAACCACTGGGAGGAGATTTAGCATTACTCTCTTTGGTGGGGTGAAAGGGAAAGAAAAAGCATGTCTTCATGCGTTCGCATGTCGTATTTACACGTTTGGCGCAATAACTTAATTTACAATCTTTATTTACAAGTGGTACTTAAGGGTAAAGTACAGGGTAGTCTGTCACCTCTGTGGTACATATGCAGAGTAGAGAAGCAACGTTTTCTTGAGAATACACAGAATTGGTGTAATTCAGGGTTAGTGTGGCATCAGCAGCACAGTAGATAAAGACGCAGCACACAACGTTAAATTGATTTAACATTTGATGATTAGTATTATCTCAAAAGGGTGTGCATTTAATGATTAATGAATAGAAACAATATATAACCAGAGAGTAGAAAAATATCCCCCAAAAGCACCCCAGCATCTGTGGAATTGTTGGAATGCAGGAACAAAATGTTGTTTGGTTCATACTGTAACTGGCCTTCTTATTGTTATCTACCGTGAAGCATCAATTAGAAAACATACTTGAGTAGTACAAAAAAAAAAGGTTTAGGACTAAAGTATGGCATATACTAACCATCATACATCCTTTTTTTACACACAATCAAACCAAACACACAAACAGTTGAACATGTTGCAAAAAGCCTGTCCTTCATCACACATCCAAAAATGTGACAAACGATGAAAAAAGAAAAAAACAAGCATAACAAACACAGGCAACAATCTATTCAGCTACTAGAAAATAATGAACAAAACCTTTTTCAGTGTTTACAATTCTGCTCTTTTTTTTTTAAAGGCACATTTTTAAATAGATTTAACCTATATCTGACACACAAAACCAAACCACTCAGCATACAATAATAGTTTTAAAAGCATTCAACACAAACACTAAAACACTCGCATGGAAACAGGCGGAGTACTCATGCGGCGCAGTAAACGTCTGTTCCCGGGTCACTCCGCATTCACTACAAGCTACAGTCCTTTACGAATTCGTAGGACTGAATATTAAACTGGGACAAAATGAGATCCGTCGCTAAGAAATAAAGTCGGATGAACCTTAACAAACGTGGCTGTAACTAAATGAAATAATAATGCCTTACAGCGCAGGGCCTGCTGCACGCTATACTATGCCTATACTATTTCTCCTTAACAGCTACAACCAAAACAAATGCAAAATGTTGTTGATTTCTGGTCTCTGTATTTGTAGCCTGTCCTCCGGTCACTCATACGCGCATTTAAAAGGTGGACAAACACAATGTAAAAACACAGAAGAGATAAAAGGGGGGGGAGTATTAAAAAGTGATCAAGAGACTTTCAGATGTCCGACAATCATTTTTTCTGTCTTTTGTAATTTGGAGACAAAGTGGACAATCTTGGTCAGCATTCACTAAAGTGCTACACACGGCCTGACTGGTAATAAAAACTCTGAAAGCAAACAGGGAGAAAGTACTGGATAAGGACGAGTTCCATGTGAACTACAAGCTTTATGGTTTACTATAGAACATGCTTTTCTACACAACATGGCCTGGGTTGCACCAAGAAAGCTACTGGGATAGATCCATGTTGATCCAGTTTCAACACCAAATTTATGATTACTAGTTCAAAATATTCCGAATTTCATTTAAGCCATCATTCTAAATCCCAGTGTTGGTTTTTAACCTATATTTGATGTAAAGTGATGTAAAGTTAATCTTGAATTAATTATTTTCTCACACAGTAAGGGATTCATGTTTATATATAAAAAGAAAAAAAACTTTACTGCAGATAAAGAAAGCTCTACAGGAAAAATACCTTGCTAGTTTTCAATCAAGTAAAAAAATGTAAATAATCACTGAAAAGTTTCAGTGTTGTATGTTTTTTTTTTTAACTGTAATCTCAAGTGAAGTGTTGTATCCCAAGATATGAATGAATCCCTGTGTATTACATTATTACTGGTTATATTTTATCAGGATTCTAAATTAAAATGGTACAACTTAGGATCTTCAAATTCAGCTCCAAGTTACCGTTTTGGTGTAACCTATGGTTCGTCTCATTATTTCGGTCTGTTACATTTATCTGGTGAAGATATTCTTGAAGCAAAAGGGGGAAATAAAGTAGAAGAAAAGTGTCAAATAAAATAAAGTGATACAGTCGATTAGGAGTCGTCGACTTCATCCTCCATGTGTGACGTAACGTGAAATTTGCTAGGAATTTACCTGACCAGAAATATGAGTTCCAGCTGACACTCTGAGTTAGAGCATTAAACTGTGTCTTTCGTAGGATGCGGTGATTGTGTAGAGGGGTATTGTGGGGTGGGGTAATGCGTGGTGGGGTAATGTGAGGTAAGTTGGGTTGAGGTGCAGTAATGTGGTGTGGGGTAAAATGGGTTGCGGTGGGGTAATAATGGATAGTTTAAATTTGGGTTGAGGTGCAGTAACACGTTGTGAGGTAATAAGGGTTGCATGGGGTAATGTTGGGTAGGTTAATTTGGGTTGGGGTAGACTAATATGGTGTGGGGTAATATGGGGTGGTGCTGTACCCTCAAAACTTCATCATTTGTATCTTCATTATGTATGTTTCACCTGGAAATGTGGATATAGTGCACCTTCAAGTTACATAAATGAATCTTATTTCATTTATAGATTAAAGCTTTAAAGATACACTACATGCAAGTGCATACTAAAGCTACAAAGAACGCAGCACCCGAGCGAGCACGAAAAATACAGTTTAATACGTTTTTCTTTCTGAGAGTGTATGATTAAATCCAGCTGCTGATGAATATCACCTGTGATTGCACAATCCCAGAACTAAAGAAACTCAGATCCTGACATAGTGTTATGTCTATGCAAAACAAAACCATGTTTACACAGCGCAGCTTATCGATTTAAAAAGATATCCACGACAATGTCAGGGACTCAGTGTGGGTCTGATGTGATTGCCTGCAGCTTAGTTTTGATTCATACACACTGTGATTCAGGACCGCACTCTCTTCGTGTCTCTGTACACCGCAGGCATCACTAACACAAACCCGTGACCATGAACCTGGTCCTCTCAGTCTTCATTTTCTTAGATGAGAAAGAAGAAGAAGCAGCGAGAGGAATGGAAAGAAGGTGTGTTTAGGGAATGTAAGGGAGGAATGTAAGGAACTTGGTTGAATCTCTATACACAGAGACCTGACTGCAGCGCAGTGAGGCGACGCTCAATACACTGCTTACCTGTAATCAAAAAACAACAGTTTTCATGTCATGTTCATTCAGCACACGTGTACAGTATGAGAAGAAGATAAGACTGCATGGAAGGAAGCACTCACACTTGCTGACGCTCAGGATGTCGGCCTGCTCAGTGAGGAGCAGTAACAGACCCTCCATCAACAGCAAGGCTTTGTGGTAGCGCTGTACTGAAGCCTCGCCCTGGTGAAACATCTCATCCAGAGCTGCAGCCTGCACCTACAGGACACAACCCATATACTTAATAAATGATGGAATATTTGTAGAATTATGAGATAATTATATAAAACCATAAAAACATCACATGGTGGGAATATCACTAAGGCTTTAGGAGATCACAAAAAAAATAGCACATTAACTGAATATTTCAGATTAAGTATCTACTTTTGGTGAGGCATTTTGGTCAAGCAACTATTTATTTATTTAGCAATTCTCTATTAATATAGATAATAAATGCTATCTAAGTAATATTAGATACTTATTGGAATTTTTTTTTCTGTAGTTGAATCTACAGAAGTTTTTTTTGGCCAGAATACACGACATTCAGTGTATTCTATAATGCCTTTTTTGTACCTTTTATATCCTCAGAAGTGAACAGATATAGTGAACAGGAAGTCATTTGGGATGTTGCATAACAGTGTTTTGGAGTGTTGATTTTTTTATGTGGGAGCTAAAAGTAAACAAAGCTACAACATGGAGAACAAAGTGTTAATAAAGTGATTTCCTTTGCACAATAAAAGCTACATTTGCCATCTTGAATGCTGTAATGTTATAGCATCAGATTCATCAGTAATGATGATTTTTATAAACTTATTAATCTTTTACATGCTGTGAATTTTATCTGTTCAAATTTTGTTTTATGCTCACATGAGAAGAATGCCAACATCCTTCAGAGGATGTGTGTGTGGGTGTGTGTGTATGTGTGTGTGTGTTAGTCTGCCAAGAGACTAACTGTAGGCTCTTATCACAGCAGAGAAGAGATAAGCGACAAAGGAATCTTAGCCACCCTTGAACTTTTGAACTTAATTTTTTTTCTGGTGGACAGGTAAGAAAGAAAAATAACTATTATGGTATGTGGAAGGACAACTATGATAATGAAAAATAACCCATTTCATATAATAAATGAGAAGGAGAATCTCTGTTAGTCAAGCTTGTTTGTAACTAATCATGCACTTTAGTCTTTGTTATTTTTATGATGAATAATTCGTGTATTCTTCTATGTACACTGATCAGGCATAACATTATGACCGGCGACAGGTGACGTGAATAACACTGATTATGGGGGATATATTAGGCAACAAGTGAACATTTTGTCCTCAAAGTTGATGTGTTAGAAGCAGGACAAATGGGCAAGCGTAAGTTTTTGAGCGAGTTTGACAAGGGCCAAATTGTGATGGTTAGACGACTGGACCAGAGCATCTCCAAAACTGCAGCTCTTGTGGGGTGTTCCCGGTCTGCTGTGGTCAGTATCTATCAAAAGTGGTCCAAGGAAGGAACAGTGGTAAACCAGAGACAGAGTCATGGGTGGCCAAGGCTCACTGATGCACATGGGGAGCGAAGACTGGCCCATGTGGTCCGATCCAACAGACGAGCTACTGTTGCTCAAATTGCTGAAGAAGTTAATGCTGGTTCTGATAGAAAGGTGTCAGAATACACAGTGCATGATGGGTCAGGGCTGTTTTGGCAGCAAAAGGGGGACAAAACAATATTAGGCAGGTAGTCATAATGTTGTGCCTGATCGGTGTATATTCATATAAAACTTGAGATCCCTTTAGACCACTTTGTAAATTCGGATGAAGTGGTGAGTAAGTACTTTCATAAAATTAATATAGAGAGATAAAATGTATAAAGCGATGAAGACATTTAACAGCCATGGTGTCTTCTTCGTACCATCTGCACAGTGTGACTAAAGATGAGCCTTTCTGCAGTGATGGTGTTGATGTGGTCCATGAGCCGGTGCTTTCGGGTAAAGAACCGCTCCAGACGCGCACTAAGGGAGCGGCATGACGACACACTTGACTTGTACACGTCGTTTAGTCTCCTGACCACTGTGGACATAAGAGACCAGACCAGATCTTTAATTATACTTTGTTTATCACTACAAATTCTAAAAATAGACTAATGAGCCCAGGCTAATATTATGGTGTAGCTCCTTAAAAATGAGGCAATGTTAAGGTCAGGAGGAAAGATGATGCAGCTCACCTTGTTTGACCGTGGTGGAGGGATACAGTTTACCCTGTTTGATTCCCTCCATTGCTGTGTGCAATGCAGTGGACAGGAGCTCTGCAGTCTTCATGTACAGCACCAACTGCTCAGCGTGACTGCAACACACACACACAAACACACATGCCATTTTCAAACTGTGGAGTAGCAGTAAGTCATAGTACAGTACTGTCTTAAAATATTCCTCCATTCAACTAAACTAATGTTAAATAAAAAAAAGAAGAAAATCTTTCTTGACAAACAGGATATTACGCTGCAATTATCCTTATTCAAATTTAGGGTGGTTCTAATCTTCCTGCTCAGATGTTGCAATCCACCATCACTTTGCTGCCTCGAAAAACAAAGTGTGTGTGTGTGTGTGTGTGTTGTTTGTAGATTTCAAATGCATATTGTACACTGTGAAAAATGTGCTGAGGAGTGCTGCTGAATCCTCAAATCTGATTGGTCAGACCGTTCCAATTAATTTCCTATAACAGTGGCTCTGACAAAAGTAATGGGCTGTTATGCATGTTATTAACTTTGAGAATGAGTGAGAGTGTGAGTATGAAGTGTGTGTACCTCCATTCGCGGCTCAGAGAGCTGATCTGGTCGGCCACGACGCTTTCTTGCTGGTGTAGGCAGGTTGAGGGCTGATCAGCTTGCCCGGCTTCTCCACCTCTTGACGCTGCCACCTCCACCATACAGCGACCAAAATCCAGCGTGAACCGGAGTCTCTGCAGAATCTCTGTGTGCTCCTGCTACAGAAAACAAAGACAAAAACCCTCAGCACACACGACCTTACACATACCGGCAATAATCAATTATATATGTTAGGTTGTATTATATTAAAGAGCTGTTGAAGGCATGATTCTGATTCTAATAATAATAATGATGATAATAATAATAATTTGCTCGTTCTAATATGTTATTATTTCTATAGCAACAACATACACAGGGACTTGCATGGCATACTCACCACATAAACAAAATGAAAAATTCAATGATTTCATTGTTTATGTGTTAATTTAATAGAGGTAACAAACATGTCAGAAGTACAGCTGCAACTGTAAGTTTTCTGACACAACTTCAGAAGGGAGGGCTTTGGAGGTTTCTCGGTAACATCACAAGCGCCATTTTCTATAAAAGTCAGACTGCTGAAGTAGTGATTTGTTTACAGCTCCTATACAGCTAATCAAATGTATGATGCATCGTTCTTTAATGAATTTTCTGTCACACTGTTGAGGTATAAGAAGAACAAAACATAATATGAGAGAATGCTGGATAATAATCTTTGTTTAATGGCTGCTTCCACCCTGACGTTGATTATTTTCCAATAACAGCAGCCGTCTGTTATGTTTTACCCTTTTACTTATTCAGTAGTGTAAATTAAAAATTCAAGACATGCATATTTACCTCCATGAGTGTTTCTTCTGGGAGCTCAGGGGCCTCAAACATCACAGCATCCTCCAAGTTGGCTGAGATGGGGTTGGTGAGACTGTAACGGGGACTGGATGAGGCCTCAAAACCATCCAAACACATGCCTGCCTGAGGGTAACGGCTGGTGAGGGACCCCACAGGACTGATGGAGCTTGAGGAGCATGCTGAAGGATAAATTTCAGAAAAAAAGTTACAATGAGTAAAACAGTTAGAGACCATTTATAACCACTCTAAATTAGTCATTTATAATAAACTCATAGATCATGATCAGTGCACTGTAATGACATGTGCATGTCAATATAATGACTATAATAACAGTAATAATAATAAAATGGTAAAGAACAGCAGAACAGCTTGGCTGACATGCTTCCACTCAAGGACACAAACTAGGGAGAACAGACCTGAGAATTTTCTAGAACGAGAGGTGTGGGGTGGTGTTCCCCCGCTGGGTGGCGAGCCCACAGTGAACACCACTCGTGCAGGACTGCCTGAGCCCACCACCATGGTCCCACCAGTAGCAGGTGCTGTGGAGCAAAGGAACAGTTACTTATCATAGTCCTGTGGCCTATGGCCATGGGTTACATGCAAAAATAACCCTTTTAAAAAAAACAACATTTTTTTAAGGTATTTTAGCCCAGTATTTTGTATTATTGCTCATTCAGTTTGTGCTTTTTCATTTTAATACCTTGACATAAATTCAGTTAGATTCAATAGCAAAATAATTTTATTTTATAAATGTTCAATGTTTATATATATATATATATATATATATATATATATATATATATATATATATATATATATATATATATATATATATAATATGAATTTAAAGAAAGAGATCAAAAATCAGTGAAATCATAAGGTATTGTTGGCAAATAACAAAAAAACTTGGCAAAAAAACTTTACACTATGGACACAGGGAATGAATACCAATTCTTTTGTCCCACTTTATCTAGGAAAAATACACATTTACACTGCACACAATTTACTGCCCTACTTCTGAAGTCTGATCACTGCACCTTTTAAAACCTACCACTGCGATGTTGAACTTCTACAAATGCTCATGTACAGTAAATAATGAATCATGTATTTATCTCCAACACTATGCCTTGTGTACTATTATCAAGGGTTATGGAGCGTTCAGCCAAACACAACTGCTTCACTGTAAGATTACACTTAACTTATTAACTAATCATTTACAGTGGTGTGAAAAGCTGAAGCGAACTTGGGTTCTGCAGCAGGACAATGATCCAAAACACACCAGCAAGTCCACCTCTGAATGGCTGAAGAAAAACAAAATGAAGACTTTGGAGTGGTCTAGTCAAAGTCCTGACCTCAATCCCATTGAGATGCTGTGGCATGACCTTAAAAAGGTGGTTCATGCTCGAAAACCCTCCAATGTGGCTGAATTACAACAATTCTGCAAAGATGAGTGGGCCAAAATTCCTCCACAGCGCTGTAACAGACTCATTGCAAGTTATGGAAAACGCTTGATTGCAGTTGTTGCTGCTAAGGGTGGACCAACCAGTTATTAGGCTTAGGGCGCAAACACTTTTTCACACAGGGCCATGTAGTTTTGGATTTTGTTTTCCCTTAATAATAAAAACCTTCATTTAAAAACTGCATGATGTGTTTACTTGTGTTATCTTTGACTAATATTTAAATGTCTTTGATTATCTGAAACATTAAAGTGTGACAAACATGCAAAAATATAAGAAATCAGGAAGGGGGCCAACACTTTTTCACACAGCTGTATATTATATTGACTCGATCTGCTGTTTTAACCGCTAGAAGTTCATCTTCTAACAGTACACTTCTGTCAATTGTTTTATCCCTACATACACAGAAATGAGTTCTAACCTGCGATGTCGATTGCTCTGTCAGCACTGAGGTTCTCCGTGCTGCCTCTGTCTCCCAACTGTCCCCCGAACGCCGCCATTAACAGCATGTCCGACAGACGACCAGAGCTCTGAGACCTGGAAACACGCAGAACAGGGATGAGTGAGGAAACACAGAAATAGTGAGTTTAAAAAATTGAGTACAAAAACTGTTGTCTGTTCTCCCATTACCTCCCAAAAGTCTTGGCGTCCTCGGGTTGGAAAGCGGCAGGCATGCCCGTTTCTCCCTGGCATGGCCGGCTGGGAGATGAAGGGAAAAGCAAACCCTGCTGAGTCAGAAATGTCACCATGTTCGGTGAGCTGGGCGGCTTTGAGAACTCAAACGGGGACATGGCCTGAAGGCAAAAGCAAGAAATGAATTCAGAGGTCCTGTGATTGTTAGCAAAAAAAAATCCCAATGGATCAGACAGGGAGAAAAAAAAAAAAAATTTACCAAACAACCCCTTTGTGTAGGACAGTGCATGAAACAGCTCCATGCTAACAGCAAGAATATAGCTGGCATTTAACTATCTATAAAAATTTGATTTATTGAGTGTAAGCCTCTTTTTAAAACATCTTACAAAATTAAGTCCAATGTGCAGTCCAGTTCACGCCCATAATAATAAAGCATTTATAACCATAATACATATAAAAGGATAATTATATTCAAAGAAAATATTATGACACACTGCACATTTTATCCTTTAAAATATTTTTGCTGACCAACCTGTTTATCAACACAGAAATGCAAAATACTTTTACTTTTGTTTTCTGTAAGCTCACATGATCAAGGTTCACCAATTCAAGTTCAACTAGACAAAGTAACCGCAAATGGATTTTTCAACCTGCATCCTTTTTCCTGAATTGTATTCGTTTGCAGCGACAGTGATTTTCAATTAAAGTGCGTTTAGAATAGAGCTGATGAGATTAAAACAATAATAAAACGTCAGTCTAAATTAAAATGTACATTATGCAGCAGTAATTTAGAATGATTAATTATAAATTATATTGCAGGCAATAATCTGTTTGGCCTATTGTCTATTATTATTATTTATTTTTTTTGTACTTATTCAACTGGCAGCTAGAGAAAGAGAGACACTCTGGAAATAAAATAGTTTAACTAAACTATTTTCACTTTAATGGCTTTAGCAAAACACCTAAACAGAACAGCTACATACTCTTGATGGTGATCCTAGAATGGTGGGTAAAGGACTGCGCTGCATCAGTTCACTGAGTCGGGGAGAGGAATGTAGTGGCCTTAGGGCCATAGTGCCTGCCTGCGGGGCCACCACAGGGTCCGAGTGCTGTTTCCTGATCGTCTGCCTGCAGCCGCCAGCGGCCTCCAGCAGGCAAGGGGCACTGTGGAGGCGTGAGCCCAGCCCGTGCTGCCTGGATCTGGACTTAGCATCGGGTATCTGAAGAGCTGGAATATGAGTGTATAGAAAGAAAGAGAGAGAGAGAGAGAGAGAGAGAGAGAGAGAGAGAGAGAGAGAGAAAGAAAGAGAGAGAGAGAGAGAGAGAGAGAGAGAGAGAGAGAGAGAGCTGATGTAAAGAACAGATTGATGCAGGCTGGAGGGCAGGTGAATTATAAAAAAAAGAAAAAATAGTACGGAGCTTTGGGAAATGCAGACCTTCTGTTTGTGCTTGCATGGCGGATTTCAAAACAATCTGAAACTATGAGAGTGGAAGCATGCACTGCATATTAAGTGCAAACACAGACAGACTGTAAAAGGCTACAGCCTCTCAGCATGCCGTTAATATTGCAAACAGATGCTCAGAACAGCGCAGGATTAATGACCGATCAGCACTGCATGATTTTACATTTTTTTCGGGGTAAACAAATGAACAAATGAAAATTATTTCAGAAGTGAAAGGATTTTTTAAATAAAAGTTATACAGAGCTAACCATCATGTTTGGCATCTTTAGAGAAAATATCAAAAAGTTCAGATATTTTAGGAGCACACTGACTTAGATATAATGCATTTATTTTTAGTGGTTGAATTTGCAATTGATATTTTATACTATGTAGGGACAATATACAGTGTACAGCTCCATTATGTTATAAAATATGAAGGAGACTAAGAATAACGCTAGAGTCTGCCTTCAACTTCAAAATGGCCAAATTGACTATTACAACCACAAAAGTAAGATAACCTGAATAAAGACTAATCTAAAAAAAGGTTAATGTTTGAAAAAAGATGTGTTAAAGCCACATGAAACAGACACTTTAAAACAATTGGCTGAAGATTTTGTTAGACCAATCAATGAGCTGCACTATTTTTAGCTCTGTATGTCCCAGCTCAGCTTGTTTGGTACCCAGGGAAATAGAATAACTGAAGGTCGGGACATAAGTACAGTACAGCATGCTTGGTAGTGGAAATAGCGACAACATGGGACTATAGTTAATTACCCCACCTGTCAAAGCCAGAGATACTTAGGCACTAGAGGTAGTCCTCACCCTGTGGGGAGAGCTGAAGTGGCTTGATGCCCCCTATGGACAGTCTGCGGGTGGTGAATGTTGAGTGATGAGGGGGAGATGGTCCTGTCCTTCCACAGCCAAGGGGACTGCCACTGCTGCACCGCCGCACTGGAGTGCACCTACATCACACACACACACACACACACACACACACACACACACACACACACAGAGATCAGCAAAACCTTTCATATAGCACATCACAGAGTGATTGCTATGATCTCTGATCTGAAATAGCACAACAGGGTTCGAATCATACAAACTAAATCATACGAAGCAAAAGCACCCTCCCATTTTCCTATAAATACGAAAATATTTAATAAGTGATATTGGTTCTGTACTGACCGTGGGGAGCTGTCCTGGCTGGGAGAGTGCAGGTTTTGCTCCATACGCTGATAGTTGTGAATCTGTGTGGGCACTGGAATGGGTACGGACTGTCCATAGTTACTACAGTTGCTCAAAGAGTGTTCAGGAGGCTTGCTGAGAGTGAGAGAAAGAGGGGGGGGGGTAGAAAAAGGAGACAGCAGGACAAAGAGAACAAAGAATGAAGAAACAGAGAACAGTGAGATGCATGGGTCTAGTCGATAAAATCAAAACAGCTTCCAAAAGACATTCATGAGAAACACTGAGAAAGACAGAGGACTATCTACATATGTATGAGTTTACTGCTGGGCAGAGCTTGAAGCTGACCCTACCGTCAATAAAAGAAAACAGCTGATGCTGACTTCAGTGGACAGTGAGCGAGTGACACATCAATCAATACTGATGGGGCGACTGCAGAAAGTGTTAGTTACTCCACCTCTCTCAGCCTTGTCACTATAAGAGGCATTAAAACCCTCTAATCCTTACAGACATTGCTTTAGTGCAGCCACTTCCTGTTCAGTGTGACCAGAGTGAGCCTAAATAAATTCAATGAACTTTTACCACTTCGCTATTGACAATTCTAGCCAGATAGCTAACATAATCTATTAGGTTTTATGAATATGATTTAAATTCCTTTTAGAAATCCTGCCTGTTTAGCTCACGTTAGTTTGCCAACATTGGCAGTAAAGACCAGCTGGATAGCATCAGCTGTGAAGAAAGCCGGCTAGTTAACCTAAACAGTAAAAATAAACATTTATGAATATGGCTTGAATATCCTCTCAGAAATTAGGTCATGTTAAGTAGTCAATGTGAGCGGTAAAGCTTTAAACATTTACAGATTTGACTTCCTGTCAAGTTAGCTCACAATGTTGAGTTAGTGTCAGCTGAGAAGATTGTACTCATTAATAAAGATTATGTAAAAATCTTACCAAGACATTCTGTAACATTACCTCATGTTACCCGTGTAGCTAGCAAGACACTTTATGCTTATGACTTATGAACTCCTGTCAGGTTAGCTAGCTAATGCAAACAGGGAAGCTTTAATTTACTAAAGATTTAAATCCAAGACTTAATTCTTAACTCTTAAGTATGAGCTGGCAAGAGTGTACTGGATTTGAATCATTTACAAATATAATATAAAAGTCTTCTCAAACTTATTATAAGAATAGTTCTTGATAGTTGGATAGCTAGTAACCGCTCAGAAATCCTGTCATGCTAGCTTATGCCAACATTTGCAGTGAAGATTCTTACAATTACCAAATACGACTTCCTGTCAGATTAGCTCATGATAGCTAGCTGGCTAGTGTCAGCTAGCAAGATTGTTATTGTTATAAATATGATATATAAAACTTCTCATAAATTCTACAAGATCAGCTTATTAGCTAAATCAGCCAGCATCAGTGATGAAGATATTTATGAGCATGACTCATCATATCATGTGAGGTTAGCTTGTCAACAGGAGCAGAAAACATTCTAAACATCTCTGAATGGCTTTCTCCAATGTTACCTCATAACAATTTCTCTTAATATACATCTTAATATCTCTTTAATATCTTTTAGATATCATTTTACATTCATAAAAGAAATAAGATTATGTTAGCCAAATAGGGTAGCACCAACAGAGAAGACTGTAAATCCTGTGAGGTTAGCTCAAGGTAGCTAGCCAATGGGAGCAGTGAAGAATCTAAACATGTCAAGTTAGTTCATGATAGCTAGCAGGCTAGCTACAGCTGAAAAGATTATGCTCATTTAGAAATATAATTTAAAAATGTCAAAACTTTGTAATAGCAGTCCATGTCAGTCAGATAGCTAGCATTTAATTTGAAGATGAACACTGATGAATATGATTTAAAATCCTTTCACAAAACCTGTCAGGTTAGCCCATTTTAGCTAGCTGGCTAATAATATCTGTCAAAGAATCTCCTGCATATTACTGTATGAATGCCTTCTATGTTGTTGCACCATTTACTTATTCTGATGTTATTCTCTTTTGTCTCATGTCTCTGTATGTATGTTGATGGAATTAATTAATTGACATTAAAAATGGACTTGACTTACCCTGCCGGTGGTGCGGAGTTGCTGTAAGAGGGTGAGCGTGGAAGAGACTTGGCCTGATTGCCTTGACTTCCTGAAGCAAGAAGAGAGCTCCTGTTGCAGAGTGAAGAAAAAATGCTTTACATTGAAAAAAAATAATAGATTTTTATTTTACTGACTCAGACAGTGTTGTATGCACTACACATAGAGCAATTTGAAGTACACTATATTGCCAAAAGTTTTGGGACACCCCTCCAAATCACTGAATTCAGGTATTGTTTTTCAGGGGTTGGGCTCGGCCCCTTAGTTCCAGTGAAGGGAACCCTTAATGCTTCAGCATCCCAAGACATTTTGGACAATTTCATGCTTCCAACTTTGTGGGAGCAGTTTGGGGATGGCCCCTTCCTGTTCCAACATGACTGCACCCCAGTGCACAAAGCAAGGCCCATACAGACATGCATGAGTGAGTTTGGTGTGGAGGAACTTGACTGGCCTGCACAGGGTCCTGACCTCAACCCGACAGACCACCTTTGGGATGAATTAGAGCAAAGACTGAGAGCCAGGCCTTCTTGTCCTACATCAGTGCCTGACCTCACAAAGTGCTTCCAGAGGAAAGATCAAAAATTAATAAATATACTACTAAACCTTGTGGAAAGCCTTCCAAGAAGAGCTGACGCTGTTATAGCTGCAAAGGGCGAGCCAACTCCATATTAAATTCATGTGCATGTAAAGGCAGACGTCCCAGTTTTGGTCTGGCTCACAGTCTCCGCTCTAATTCGTCCCAAAGGTGTTATCAGGTTCAGGTCAGGACTCTGTGCAGGCCAGTCAAGTTCCTCCACACTCACTCATCCATGTCTTTATGGACCTTGCTTTGTGCACTGGTGTGCAGTCATGTTGGAACATGTTGGCCCCATCCCCAAACTTTTCCCACAAAGTTGGGAGCATGAAATTGTTGAAAATGTCTTGGTATGCTGAAGCATTAAGAGTTCCTTTCACTGGAACTAAGGGGCCAAACCCAACCCCTGAAGTCCATGATTTGGACGGGTGTCCCAAAACTTTTGGCAATATAGTGTATGTGGTCCTCTGTCAAGCATAGATAAGGTATAAGAGATAAAGACAAGTTTCTCACCCACTATACATAAGACTATCCTGAAGCACCTTCCCTGAGGGCATTTCACATGTCAGCTCACCTAGACAGAAAAAGAGAGAGATATATAAAAAGTGAGTTGAAAAGGATCAACGGTTAAGATGTGAGCCAAAATAACAAATAGTCTGAATCCTGTATTTGCAGGTTGTCGCCTCCCATCCTGTTATTGAGTAATATGGTTAAGGAGGAAAAGGAGCAGTAGCAAAATAATTTCACTTACTGGGGAAATGAGCCGGAACCATGACAAAGTCATCTGTGTCACAGGAAGAGTTCTTACTGCTTCCTCCACCACCAGCTGAATCCTTCAGCAAGAAGCCTGGAGAATCCTGGGTAGGGGAGGCCAGTGCTTTGGCTCGATTCTGCTGGATCTCACCAAGGGACTGCTGCAAATTCAAAAAGATATATGATTACAACTGTTGTAATATTTGTTTTTTTGACAGTCAGACTTCAATTCAGTTTAATTTAGAGATAGGTACTGTGGTGTTATATTTGTGCTCAACTAACAGAGGAAAAAAATAACAAGTCACAGTGACAGCATAACAGAATGCATCTTCATCATCATCCTCATCATGCCAGACAATGTTAGTGTTAATGCATCTAAGGCACTCTCTGAATTAATATCTTTAACCAGGCTACAACAAAGTTACTGACAAATGAGTAAATCTATCAGCACCAGTGGTTGCCAAATATAACAAAATTAAATAACCCAATTTCATATAGTCTGATATAGTTTTTTAATTTTAAATAAAGATGCATTTCATTATTGAATTATTTATATAAATATAGATTTATATATGAGCACTGTTCACTCATCAAGTTGCATCACACACTGTATCGTCACACTGTAGCATTATGCTGTATCTTTACCCTGTATTGTCTCGTCACACTGTATTACAGCGTCACACTGTATTGTCTCGTCACAGTGTAGCGTCATAGAACAGCAGCAACAAATGTTTGCTACTACAATGAAAAACACACAAAGGGTCACAGAGGGTCACCTGCCTAGTAGAGATCACACAAAGGGGCTGGTGTGAAACAGCAGTGCTCACACACATGTACGTACACGCGCATACATACACACACACACACACACACACTTACAGGAGGAGAAGCAAGGTGTGAGGTGGAGGAGCTGCTACATGAGCTTGCTGATCCTGAGCTGGGAAAGCAGGTCAGGGTCACCGGTGCAGCTGTGAAAACACACACACACACACAGATATCAGATACTATCTTGTCTACTTTGTGAGAAAAAACAACAACAACAACAACAACAACAACAACAACAATAATACAACAGATCTAAAGTCTAAATTTAATTTAAGTAATAAAAAAGGAATCTACACAAAGAAATATGTAGTTTTATATATACTTAATTTACATTAGTGAAAAAAATCATTAATCAAATAAATTACATATTATTATAATATATAATAACTATATTCAAATTAAAATATAACATGGCAGCCTAAACAGTAAAGATCTATATGGAGAGGAAAGAGACTCACACTTCTTCATGGTGGAGCTTGCCTCGAGGAAAGGGTGCTTGAAGAACTCATCTAAAATTTGAAAATTGCATGCGAAGCAATAATTACATTTATTTTAAATAAAAATGGGAAAATATACACAAAGATAAAAGTCAAAAGCAGCACTGACCAAAGTCCATGCGGTCCTTATGGTTCCTCTGTAGCAGGCCAAGAAGCAAGTGCCTCAGGTGGCTGGACGTCTCTCTGGGAATGCTACATACACACACACACAGAGAGAGAGAGAGAGAGAGAGAGAGAGAGAGAGAGAGAGAGAGAGAGAGAGAGAGAGAGAGAGAGGGGAGAGAGAGAGAGAGGGAGAGAGAGAGAGGGAGAGAGAGAGAGAGGGAGAGAGAGGGAGAGAGAGAGAGACACAGAGAGGGAGAGAGAGAGAGGGGAGAGAGAGAGAGGTATGATCAGAGGAAGCAAGAGAACAACGAGAAGCCTGTTCCACCCCTAACACTTACTTTGGGCTAAGATTCTTATTCTTCTCATAAAACATGCGGAGGTCCTGAGGACTGCTGGCCTAAAAAGTAGAAACACAGATACCACAGTCACGAAAATCCCTGCACCAAATAATAATAATATGTACTAAGTACACATGTTCACATGCTTAATTTCTTCATTACAACCACTCTGGGGAATATTTCAGTTGATTTTCTTGCACTCTTTGCTCTCTTTGACTACACTTGAAACAGAAATGCTGTTCAATGTAGCAAGAATAGTTCCTTAATTACACACTTGCATAACTGACTACAAGTGTTTGTGATAACTGCAGTCCGTTACATAGTTAATGGGCTACGACTATTCACACGACACATTTCAAAAGCATAGCCATGACAAATAAGCACGTCACTGTCAGGGGTTGTAATAATATACGGTATACTGGATTGCTAAGACTAATAGGTGTTATCCTATCTTCAGTCATCCAATCATGTGGCAGAAGTGCAATTCATAAAATCCTGTTCCTATAGCGTTTCAGTTATTCTTCACATCAAACATCATAATGGGGGGGAAATGCAATCTCAGTAACTTTGGCGTGAATCCACTGAGTTCCAGACCAGTTCAAGCTACAGTTACTTGTTCAGTTCAAGATCCACTCTTTACAACCGTGATGAACAGAAATGCATCTCAGAATGCACAGCATGTCAAACCTTGAGGTGGATGGACTAAGACAGCACAAGACCACATCAGGGTCCAGTCCCGTGAGCCAAGAACAGGAATCTGAGGCTACAGTGGACACCGACTCAGTTGAAACTGGGCAGTTGATGACTGCAGAATCCTTGGCTGGACTTTTACCAGTCTTTAGTTTTGGTGAGACACCTGTTCCCAGTGTAGCCTCAGATTTCTGCATCCTCATCTTCATTAGTCACATTATAGTCGTCTGTATAGTTTATGAGTCTTTACATAATATAGTCATAAGAAAAACTGCTCTGTGAATGAGAAGGCCATAATCTAATAAAAATCTCTATAGCTCCAATCATGACTTTACTGTAGATTATTCCAGCACTCACTTGAAACGGGGCTTTCCCAGTCAGGCACTGAAACACAATGGTTCCTATACTCCACAGGTCAGCCTTGGCATCATAGTTCTGTGACATGATGACCTCTGGAGCCTAGAGTGAAGAGGATTCCAGGGTTGTAATGTGCTCGTGGGGAAACAGGATAACCAGCTGAGAAGGCTGATGAAGGATACTTGCCATATACATGGGAGAGCCACAAAGGGTAGCAGCCATCATGTTGTTCTGGAGGTGCCGTGCAAAGCCAAAGTCAGCTGAGAAGAGGGAAGGAAAAAGGAGCTCAAGACAAGGAGTTTCAACTCATACAAGAGAGCATATAATTCAGCAAAAAACAAATAACCACTGGACTGAAAAGGAACTTGGAAAAAAAAAACTGCTTCTGTTTCAATACTAGGACGAGAGCCAAGTTAATTTTCATCAGAGTCACCAGAAAGGCAGGAAATGACCAAGACAGAAAAAGAAAACACAAACAATCCAAAAATAATGAAAGTGTAATACGCCTCTAGCTATGCTTCCTAAAGCTCTGGGAATCCTTGAAAGATGATTATAGATTCTTTAAGGATTATAAGCAGGGCATTAACAGGGAGACGTAAACTAAATGATCCCACAGCAGTGTGGAGTTTACGAAACAAAGTGATTCATCAAGTATTGAATAATTTTCTAGAACAGCATCAGTAACAGTAGGTTGCGCTCATTCTAATAGACTAGGAAGTAACAGCAACTGTAAAATGTGTTGTTATTTAACATGGTTAATATAATGAAACATTCTGTAAGGATCTTTATTGCTTGTTTAAGTCTCTAGTGTCAATGTTTTGTAAGGGACATAAAGATGTCCCATGGGAAAGATCTAGTGATCCAGTTTAACATAACATTTAACATTCTCCTTTGTTCTGTTTAATTATCTTCAAGAAAGAGGGAAAAAGGCTTGTTATATTTGCCCAAATGTCAATGATAACAGGAAATAACTTGTTAATGCTAACAGATAAAAAGTATGACGAGCTCTTTTTTTCTTATAGAACACTTCTGGGCATGCTGTTAGAGGAAAATAATCAACAGCAGTACCGTACACATATACAGACAAACAGGTCTTTGTTTGTGGCAGTTATACCCATGTATTTAAACAACTACAGTTTTTCAGACAATAAGGCACTGTGAAAATGTTCTGAGTGTCGTTGCGTAAGACGAGGAATTGCGTACTGTGCCAGGAATTTTACAGCTGATGAAGTGTAAAACTCAAATGGTCACTGGTAATGACTAACACCTACAAGCACTAACAGACAGACCTGGCTCTTGCAAAAAAGAACAGAACAGAGGAAAAAAGATAAATAAATAGTATGTCTAGTATGAAAATTAATAATGTTACCAAGTACTCATCATGCTCTACCTATTTTGATGCAGGTGTTGTTGGTGTGGGACTTGCGGCCAGCTGGGTGGGACAGCAGGATGTTCTGTGGTTTCAGGTCTCTGTGGATAATGCCTTTGGCCTGAAGCACTCTCATAGCGCCCGCTATCTGCTGCAAGAACACACGGATGGTGTCCTCGCTCAGCGTGCCTTTGGCTGCGTTTGTGTGTGGAGGAGGAAAAAAAAGAGTTACTACCAACCTTATATTGTTATTTGCCTCATACTGCCAATAGTTTATGCCACTGAAACTGAATAAACATATACCAAATAGACATATGATATATGACCATTGATGTATAATAATCATTTGCAGGATTCCGTTCATCATACATCTTCTTGAGGGCTTATGCAGATTAAATACAGTACAAATGGTTTATTCCATGATTGGTGTTGCCATTTGTGTGAGACCATATACACTGTTCGGGCATAACATTATGAGCACTGAGAGGTGAAGTGAATAACACTGATTATCTCCTCATCATGGCACCTGTTAGTGGGTGGGAGATATTAGGCAGCAAGTGAACATTTTGTCCTCAAAGCTGATGTGTTAGAAGCAGGAAAAATGGGCAAGTGTAAGGATTTGAGCGAGTTTCAGAAGGAGAAAATTCTGATGGCTAGACCACTGGATCAGAGCATCTCCAAAACTGCAGCGCTTGTGGGGTGTTCCCGGTCTGCAGTGGTCAGTATCTATCAAAAGTGGTCCAAGGAAGGAACAGTGGTGAACCGGCGACAGGGTCATGGCCAGCCAAGGCTCACTGATGCACGTGGGGAGCGAAGGCTGGCCCATGGGGTCCGATCCAACAGATAAGCTACTGTTGCTCAAATTGCTGAAGAAGTTAATGCTGGTTCTGATAGAAAGCTGTCAGAATACACAGTGCATGACGGGTCAGGGCTGTTTTGGCAGCAAAAAGGGGACCAACACAATATTAGACAGGTGGTCATAATGTTATGCCTGATTGGTGTATATATGGAAAGTAAACATTAGACATTTAATACATAGGTAATGTTTGTGTTATTATCCACTTTCAGCTAAAATCATTCAAATATTCAGAAATCGTTTTGTATTGGCATTTGTAAACTGACTCGTGAACCTGTTTAACACACCTCATATATGAAACTTTTTAGTTTGTCAGTTTCAACCCTGTTACCTGAAAACGTTCAATGTTCTGAAACATTTGAAATATTCCAAGAGTCAACATTATGATGCATCATTAGAATTTCTTGAATACCATAAGAAGAAAAGTACATTTTTAAAGTCCCTGTAAAGTGCCTTCAAACATGCAGCCTTATCTGATCTGTTCTTCTTCTTCTATCGGCTTTTCCCTTCAGGGGTCGCCACAGCGAATCATCTCTCTCCACCTATCCCTATCTTCTGCATCCTCAACCCTTGCACCCACTAGCTTCATATCCTCATTAATTACATCCATATACCTCCTCTTTGGCCTTCCTCTTTGCCTCCTGCCTGGCAGCCCCATGTCCAACATTCTCCTACCAATATACTCACTGTCCCTCCTCTGAACATGTCCAAACCATCTTAATCTGGCCTCCCTAACTTTGTCCCCCAAACGTCCAACATGAGCTGTCCCTCTGATGTACTCGTTCCTAATCCTGTCCAATCTTGTCACTCCCAAAGAGAACCTCAACATCTTCAGCTCTGCTACCTCTAGCTCTGACTCCTGTCTCTTCCTCAGTGACACTGTCTCTAAACCATACAGCATGGCCGGTCTCACCACTGTCCTGTACACCTTCCCCTTGATTCTCGCTGATATTTTCTGATCACACAGAACTCCCGACACCTTTCTCCACCCATTCCAACCTGCCTGCACTCGCTTCTTTACCTCTTTCCCACACTCTCCATTACTCTGGACTGTTGACCCCAAGTACTTAAACTCCTGTACCTTCTTCACCTCTTCACCCTGTAACCTTACTATTCCACTTCCCTCCCTTTCATTCACGCACATGTACTCAGTCTTACTACGACTGACTTTCATTCCTCTTCTCTCCAGCGCAAACCCCCATCTCTCCAGGTTTTCCTCCACCTGCTCCCTGCTCTCACTACAGATCACAATGTCATCTGCAAACATCATTGTCCAAGGAGACTCCTGTCTGACCTCCTCTGACAACTGGTCCATCACTATAGCAAACAGGAAGGGGCTCAGAGCCGATCCCTGATGCAGTCCCACCTCCACATTGAACTCCTCTGTCTGACCTACAGCACACCTCACCACTGTCCTGCTCCTCTCATACATGTCCTGCACCACTCTGACATACTTCTCTGCTACTCCTGACTTCCTCATACAGTACCACAGCTCTTCTCTTGGCACCCTGTCATACACTTTCTCCAAGTCTACAAACACACAGTGCAACTCCCTCTGACCATCCCTATACTTCTCCATCAAAATTCTCAGAGCAAAAATTGCATCTGTTGTGCTCTTTCTGGGTATGAAGCCATACTGCTGCTCACAAATTTCCACTACCTTCCTTAACCTAGCTTCCACTACTCTTTCCCATACCTTCATTGTATGGCTCATCAACTTTATCCCCCTATAGTTACTGCAACTCTGCACATCACCCTTATTCTTAAAGATCGGCACTAACACACTTCTTCTCCATTCCTCAGGCATCCTCTCACTCCCTAAAACCCTGTTGAACAAACTAGCTAAAAATTCCACTGCTGCCTCTCCTAGACACTTCCAGACCTCCACCGGGATGTCGTCAGGACCAACTGCCTTCCCACTTTTCATCCTCTTCAAAGCCTTCCTGACTTCATCCTTTCTAATCTTATTTACTTTCTGTTCCACAGAGTTCACCCCTTCTACTCTTTTTTCCCTCTCATTTTCCTCATTCATCAGCTCCTCAAAGTATTCCTTCCATCCCCTCTGTACACTCTCCTCACTTGTGAGCACCCTTCCATCTCTATCCTTAATAACTCTAACTTGCTGCACATCCTTCCCATCTCGATCCCTCTGCCTAGCTAACCTGTACAAGTCCTTCTCTCCTTCTCTAGTGTCTAACCTAGTGTACAACTCGTCATATGCCTTCTGCTTGGCCTTAGACACCTCCCTCTTCACTCTGCGCTGTAACTCCTTGTATTCCTGTCTATTCTCTTCAGTCCTGTCCATGTCCCACTTCTTCTTGGCTAACCTCTTCCTCTGGATACTATCCTGAACTTCCTCATTCCACCACCAAGTCTCCTTATCTTCTTTCCTCCTTCCAGATGACACACCCAGCACCTTTCTCCCTGATCACTTCTGCTGTAGTTTCCCAGTCATCTGGCAGCACTACCTGACCACCCAGAGCCTGCCTCAACTTCTGTCTAAATTCCTCACAACATTCCTCCTTTTTCAGCTTCCACCACTTGGTTTTCTTCTCTATCTCTATCTCTGACCTCTTCTTCTTACAGACCATCAAAGTCATCCTACACACCACCATCCTATGCTGTCTGGCTACACTCTCTCCCACTACCACTTTACAGTCACTAATCTCTTTCAGATTGCCTCTTCTACATAGGATGTAGTCTACCTGTGTTCTCCTACCTCCACTCTTGTAAGTCACTCTATGCTCCTCCCTCTTCTGAAAATAAGTGTTAACCACACCCATGTCCATCCTCTTAGCAAAGTCCACTACCATCTGTCCTTCAAGGTTCCTTTCCTTAACTTCAAACTTGCCCATCACCTCCTCATCACCTGTGTTCCCCTCACCAACATGTCCATTAAAATCCACGCCTATCACCACTCTCTCACCCGTGGGAATACTCTTCATCACCTCATCTAATTCAGTCCAGAATCTCTCTTTCTCCTCCAACTCACAACCTACCTGTGGGGCATAACCACTAACAACATTCAACATCACCCCTTCAATCTCTAACTTCAGACTCATCACCCTGTCTGACACTCTCTTCACCTCCAGGACATTCCTCACAAACTCCTCCTTCAGGACCACACCTACCCCATTTCTCTTACTATCCACACCATAATAAAACAGCTTGAATCCTGCTCCTATACTACGAGCCTTGCTACCCTTCCACCTGGTCTCCTGTACACACAGTATATCCACCTTCCTTCTCTCCATCACATCAGCCAGCTCTCTACCTTTCCCTGTCATAGTACCAACATTCAGAGTTCCTATTCTCAGTTCTACACTCATATCTTTCCTCTTCTCTCTCTGTCTGCACACTCTCCTCCCTCCTCTACTTCTTCGACCAACAGTAGCCCAATTTCCACCGGCGCCCTGTAGGTCAACAGCGCCGATGGCGGTCGTTGTTAACCTGGGCCTCGACCGATCCGGTATGAAATTCATACTGACGATTCGCATGGTTAAATTTGGCAATGTTTTACGCCGGATGCCCTTCCTGACGCAACCCTCTCTATTTATCCGGGCTTGGGACCGGCACAGAAGTCACTGGACTGTGACCCCCATGGCTAGATTCCTTATCTGATCTGTTAATCACTGAAACTGGAAATCAGGGTGGGACATAGAGTGGCTCCTCCCCCTTTATACAGCCAATAGCAGCAAGTTTACTTCGCAGCCAGGGTTAAGCCGTACTTGACAGTTACTGGACAGAAAATCTGATGAGAAGCTTAAGGGCATATTGGTGGAAAAGAGATTTGAGAATTTTGGAGATATATATATATATCCTTAAGGGTAATGTTCTGGAGTACACTATCTTATAACTAAACTTCAGGCTAAAAGATTCATAATAAATCCACAAAACCTGATTTTCTACATAAGAAATCACCCTCAAGTACAATCCTGTTCCACAAATCATAGATTGAAATATAATTATAAATTGCATTATTGACAATTTTAAGTACATTTTTAGAACACTGTTAATGTTCACCACATTTTTTGTATTTGTTCATTCTAACCTTGCGTAAAAATGAGAATGCAGATGAATTACTAGCTGAAAATATTAGCGTAAAACAAAACCATGTAACACAAAAATTTCTCATTTATTTTTGGAACTTAATTATAAAGATTGACACAGAAACACATGCAAGTTCACATGTAACTTTCAGCTCATTTTCTTTTATTTCCTGAAATCCAGCTGCACTGAGAGGGTTAATGCCTAGTCGTAAACCCGGGAGGTCATAACGTTTGGGCCATAAAGCGGTTGTAAAGAGAATTTTCTAGAAAGCCAGACTAGCTGGCATCAGGTGTGAAGTCGAGTTAAAAAGTGTTTCTGAGTCTATGTTTAGCAAGTTTGTCACAGTGGTGTTTCAGGCATTTCTATAACTCGGGGATCGGTGATTATATCCTACTCACCACACACCATTGTATCATCTGTGTATTTTGTGTTTGATGTTTTATATTTACTGCATTGTCCCGTTGTGTATATTTACTGTCCATTTTACTGTACTGATTACACACTATCATTTTGTCTCCCTTTAGTTTTTGCTCTGGCATCTGTAATGTCACACCAAGGTCCTGGAGAAAGCTAGTTTGTTCCACTGTATAAATACAGGAATGACAATACCAATCTTTCTAATCTGATATGTAAAGGTTTTCAGCGGTTTATGTAAACCTCTCCAAAACAATAGATATAGATATACACTGATCAGGCATAACATTATGAGCAGTGAGAGGTGAAGTGAATAACACTGATTATCTCCTCATCATGGCACCTGTTAGTGGGTGGGATATATTAGGCAGAAAGTGAACATTTTGTCCTCAACGTTGATGTGTTAGAATCAGGAAATATGGGCAAGCGTAAGGATTTGAGGGAGTTTGACAAGGGCCAAATTGTGATGGCTAGACCACTGGATCAGAGCATCTCCAAAACTGCAGCGCTTGTGGGGTGTTCCCAGTCAGCAGTGGTCAGTATCTATCAAAAGTGGTCCAAGGAAGGAACAGTGGTGAACCGGAGACAGGGTCATGGGTGGCCAAGGCTCACTGATGCACGTGGGGGGCGAAGGCTGGTCACTGTGATCCGATCCAACAGACAAGATACTGTTGCTCAAATTGCTGAAGACGTTAAAGGTGTCAGAATACACAGTGCATGACGGGTCAGGGCTGTGTTGGCAGCAAAAGGAGGACCAACACAATATTAGGCAGGTGGTCATAATTTTATGCCTGATAAGTGTATATCTTAATATATACCTTAGGAGGAGGAATACTGATCTTTAGATGCATACAAATCTTCAAATCTCTACAATCCTTTAAAGAATACAAACATTTTTTATTTATTTATTGGAGTCATGCAGTTACGTGTAGCTGCACAATTTTTTTGTAATTTATTTGGCTTCCAATGTTTCTTTGTGATCAAAAAGCAAAATATACTTATTTTTGCCTTTGACGCATGTCTTCAAAGTAAAAAAAAGGGGTAAAACTGAGGAAACAAAGTGATGAATGCGGAAAGTGGTGGCTTAGCGTTTAAGGCATTGGACTACTGATTAGAAGATTGTGGGGTTGAATCCCAGGTCCACCAAGCTGCCACTGCTTGGTCCCTTGAGCAAGGCCCTTAACCTTTAATTGCTCCGTTGTATAAAATGAGATAAAAATGTAAGTTGCTTTGGATAAGGACATCTACCAAATGCCAAAAATGTAAATTTGAATATAATGAATGGTGCAGCACATCATCAACAAAGCTCATTCAGACCTCATCTCGATTAAATATGCACAGAAAAAAAAAACAAAGGAAAAAAAAAACAGCAAAAAAAAAAACAAAGTAATTGTCAGGGCATTATATTACAAAATGCCACGAACTGAAAGATAATTTTTCCATGTTTTGTTTTTCATTAACTGTGGATAAGCATGAATAAAGTTATTATGACTACATTGTTGTTGTGTATATGAGAATCCAGTGTACGCAGAATAATTAACATCTGTGTTTTGCTACTTTACTGATAAGCCAGACAGCATGTCTCGGTCCTGTCTCACAAAGCACGCTAGGTCTGAACTGTAGATTTCCTTTAGTCTGTAACTAAACAAACACACACACACAAAACCCCTCCCATCTTTACTTCCTGAGCTGAGCCCTAAATCCGGTCTACTGCATTTAAAAAAAAAAAAGGCAAATGTTAGTTATCTTTTCATCCTCGAACCAGAGACATTTTGAGAAATTTGAACAAAATAGTTTTTATGCTGAAAGAGAGAAAAGAAGGGATTTCAAGATGGAGGGAGTAAAACAGCAATGACACTACCTCTAAAAACACACTTTACCTCTACCGGACAACACACATCATACACTACACATATTGCATCCTGCCTGTATAGTATAATTCAATTCTTGGTATATTTTGGGGTCTTTATTTTATTCTCTTTTATTGATTTTTTTAATGACAAACACAGTCGAAAAGCATTTCACTACATGTCCTCCTGTGTATGGTTGAGTATGTGATGTGTGTGTGTGTGTGTAATTATGAATTCTGTTCTCAGCCGCTCTTATACTCACAGTGCAAGTAGTCGGCCAGGTCTCCTCCATTACAGTACTGTTAAAAGGAAATGAGAAACAGCTTTAATCTCCATTGCTAAATAACTAACTAAAGCAATGGCCAATTCATTAGGATGAAGAATTGCAGATTAGGACAATGAATCAGGCTGTGAGGCATTGAAATGCATATTGAACTCCCTGCCCTCCCCCTTCACCACCACCCCCCACCGTGCAGTTTCTGAACCAGTCTGTAGCCTCTTATGACCTTTGCAATGCGACAAACTGAGATTCGTCACTAAGATCGCCCAGAAGCAAGTTTTAAAATGACTGATAATTCACTTGTACGCACATCCGGGGGTCTGTTTTCAACCATGATGGTTTGAATCCCAGTTCATTTCAGTCATTATCTGAAAAAAATTACACACACAAAAAAAACAATCTTACCTCCATCACCAAATACACAGAGCTCGCCGTTTCCTAAAGAGAAAAACATCAGGCAGGTTTACCTCAAAGACAATCAACTCCCAAAAGATCAGAAATCACAATAAGTAAAGAATAAAACACAATAGGGCACAAAGTGTGATGAGAAAATAATCAACAAGCAGCTGGTGTGATGTGACCTGACACAAAGTGGAATTATGAAGTTGATTTTTTTTTATTATTATTGTTGCTCCAAAGCTGATTATATTCCAAAACCAGCACATTCTTCAAGTTTTATTATTCTTATACAACTTGCCAAACACTAACCCTTTTTTATTTAGAAACACTGTATGTTCACATTCTGGTGATATTTCCATTTAATGTCCTGGAAGGTCTGCGAAACAAGTTAGCTCCTGTTATCACTTTTGCTACAACAGCTATAAAACAGTCCCTCCCTCACCGATCTTTTTTTCTTGAATGACCAAAAAATAAATATAAAAATCAATAAATAAAAATAAATGCAGCTTGTCAAAGCTCTCCACTTTGAAGACTTTCTTGTGTCTAAAAAAAAAAATAGAAAAATTTTTTTTTTTTACTTGTGAGGAAAATAATCTGTAAATATATAGATAAAAATAACCATTTATAGTCATTTTTAATGTTGTGGAATCCTCTCAAGACACGAGTTCCTGTAGGAAGCAATCGTTTCCTAACCAACCTTGCTTCTTTCCTCTTTTTTTGGTGATAAAAATAAACAAACAAACAAACAAAAAATAAAAGATGTAGGTTCTCATGTTACCAAGATACTCAAAATCCTGTCCTGAAGACGTTCCCATGGTGGAAAACGTACTGTTTGTTTCCCTAAATGTTAAATAATCTAAATGAAATTGTAGTAATAATTAGGATATGAATGAAATATGTAATGTAAGTCCCCTTGAGTTTGAGATTTCTGGCTCTGAATACTATAAAGAACCTGTTTTTTTTTTTTTTTAATGAAACTGATTTGTTAAAATGGTTAAAACTGAAAATTAAAACTGGTGTGGTTTCTTAAAATGAAATTAAATATGATTTCCTTAAAGGTGCCAAATGTGCACCTGTGTTTCTTACTGTAGTGTCTGTTAAAAGGATTCTCAAGAATCATGTCATGTCCTATATTTCTGATTAACTCATGCATCTCAAAGACCTAAGTGTATTTTCCAGCCCAAATCCATCCAGTGGAAAGAACTCCACGAAATCTACTACTACTTAGCAACAACCACCAATAAACTCGACTTTTTTTTTCCTAAGCTCTTAACCCAGCTGTCCTGTGCGGGGCCAATGGCAAACAAAGTCCTTCATAAAAACAAAGCCATTCTACCATCAGTGCGCTTTAGCAACAGCTGACCTCATTGTACTTTCGGTGCAGCCAATCGGACGAGCCAGATCGGGCTGATCCACTTCTGCTGACTCAGCCAGGCTAAAAGTTTTTTTTCATTCTGCCATTGTGGAGATTAGAAGCCAAGCAGAAACAGAGCTTTATTTTTACTGCGTTGTAGATCGGAAAACTCATCCTCGATAACGGTTAAGCCGTAAAAGATCTGTCCTTAGCTTTAAAAAAAACATTCTGACGGGTGGCAGTGCCCAAACAGGCATGTTGACTCTATGATAAGTCACTCAGCCAGTAAAGAAGACAGCAAGGTTGTGACATATGATAAGAAGAACATATAACCATAAACACAACAATGAGAGGAGTTTTATTTTATTCCAAATTTGGTGGATTGTTGGAACAGATTTCACTATATGAATAGTATTTCAATTTTTTATATTTCTACACAAAATCTGCTTTTGGAGATGCGGACTATAATTCTAGCAAAACACACACTTCTTAAGTTTCTTGGTTAAATAGGCTTGGTTGCTTGATGTTTGAAAATATGTCCGGATAAAATGATATAAATCCTATGCAATATGACAAGTTTATATTTAAAAAAAAAAAAAAAAAAAAAAAAAAAAAAAAAAAAAAAAGCACGAATACTACATGAACATAAATATTATTTTACAAACTTTTTATGGCTAAACTGCCACTCGGCTCCTATTAACTAGAAATTATACACTAAGAAAGAAGAAAAGATTGAAACATGGGCTGGTGCGTTGTTACAGGAAATAAGCAATCAATGACAGGAGATATTTTTCCATTAACAGCATACCATGAAGTGCATTCCTTTTATAAAACAGCAATTTGCTAAAACTAACCATTTTTATTTCTAAACATTGTATGTTGTATCTGTTCTTTGGATTTTTTTTTTTTACAATGTTAATTAAAGGTCTACGAAATAAGTTAGTTCCTGTTACCATTTACACTATAAAACATAACACAACAGTTATACAAATACAACAGCTATAAAAGTAATTCTCACTGGTTTCATTGTTTTTTTTTATTTTGTTTTTTTTCTTGAAGTTAATAAAGACAAATGCAGCTTGTCATGTTAGCAAAAAACCTCAAAGTTCTCCACTCTAAATACTTAAATATAATAAGTGTCTAAAAAATAAGTTACAACTTCTCCTGTAAAGATAAAATCTTTATTTCGTGAAAGTCCAAAACACTTTTTGGATTTATTGCTTAATAAACTCTTAATCTCATTAAATAAAATTTTATTAAATTATAAAATTATTAATTTAATAAATTAGTAGAGTAAGACATTTTAAAACCTCAATCATATACTTTTTTTTTTTTTTTTTTTTTTCTTTTCTTTCTAAAATGTTCCTTGTATGAAATTTGACTGAAAAAAAAGAAAAAATAATTGTAATATATATATATATATTTGTGTGTGTGTTTATATATATATATATTGTGCGTATGTGTGTGTGCGTGTGTATATATATATTATATATTTTAAACTATGTATTACATTAAACTAGGTAATGTCTGGAATATTTAATGCTAATAATTTGATGTTTAGAAAAATAAGCTTGGGGGGCACGGTGGCTTAGTGGTTAGCACGTTTGCCTCACACCTCCAGGGTTGGGGGTTCGATTCCCGCCTCCGCCATGTGTGGAGTTTGCATGTTCACCCCGTGCCTCGGGGGTTTACTCCGGTTTCCTCCCCCAGTCCAAAGACATGCATGGTAGGTTGATTGGCCCTGCGATGCGCTGGCACTCCGTCCAGGGTGTATCCTGCCTTGATGCCCTATGACGCCTGAGATCCCCGTGACCCGAGTGTAGTTCGGATAAGCGGCAGACAATGAATGAAAAATAAGCTTTCTGTCAAGCTGAAGCTCTACATTTTAAGTTCAGTCTATGGAGCATGTGTAGAACATTTACAGCTATTTTGTCCTCCAGCTAGGCATTCTGGGCTTCGTTTCTTTTCTATGTTCAACCGTTGAGATTGACGAACACATTATAAAACCAGGTTTATCTGTGAGATTGGAGCTTTTCTTAGCAAATACACAACCAAAATGCAAACAGAAACTTATAATACTGAGGTCCTTTAAGCCCACTAAACTCAAGCTCCTGGATCAACACACACACAAAAAAAATCTATAAAATGATCCCATGCTTATATCTAATTCAAAAGGTGTACTTTCACTTCATGCTCTTACGCCTGCCTGCAGAAAGTCAACACACCTCTTTCATTTTCAATAATGTAATGAGGACAGATCAGTGACACTCCTTCTGGATACCTGATACTTAGTCAAGTCTAATGAACAAACGCAATATATCTGCCTATACGTGACAAACCCCTGCTAATCCCCGACTCAAGTAAGATACATCAAGTCGCTTTGACACAAAGTAAAATATGTGAGGCATTTTTATACCAGACACTTGAAGTCTAACACAAATGTCTGAGCTGAGGTATGTTTCTGTGTTCAGATCCACACATCTATACGTTCGGCTGCAGGGTGCGGGTTAGAGTTACTCTCATGTTAACTCTATGCAAAACACAGAAGAGAATGGTGTTACTATCAGATGGAAATCGTCGTTGAGCCGGTTTGTCCAGACAACCAAGTTATTGACATTTAAAGTATCTAGATAATTTGTACTGACAGTGATGCTTTACAATGCAGGAAATGTTGTCTCTATGTTATTAATTCAAAGTAAATCTTAGAAGGGAGAAAAAATATATAATTTTCCACAAAAATGCTTAAAGTATGTCAGTGTAAAACATGGCTATTTTTCCCCAAGATGTGCATCATTGTTGCATGAACAGCAAGAAAAAAGATTTGTGCTTGTTCAGCCATAACGCCATTAGTCAAATCAGACATTGATTTCTTGTGAGGAGGCCTGGTGCGTTCCAGTTCATCCTAAAGGTGTTCAGTGAGATTGAGGTCAGGGCTCTGAGCAGGATACTCAAATTCTTACACTTAAACCATGTCCCCATGGAGCTCACTTTGCGCACAGGGTCTCTTAGTAGCAGTGAAGGGAAACTGTAATGCTACAGCATACAAAACCATCTATACAACTGTGTACTTTCAGCCTTGTGACAGCAGTTTGGATAAGGCATACAAACCACATACACCGTATACACATATGTTTGGCCATATAGTGTACATCAGGACCAGAAAATCAGGTAATCTAGCATTTCAGAGCAGTATAGACCCTGGTACCTATACTTAGAATTATTCTGCTTTTTATTTATACAGTATTGAGTAAATTTGCACTGAACACTAGTGCATGTATTTCTTCAATGTGGTTCATTTAGTGAACACTGAAGTCTGTCAACATCAGCAAGGTCCGTAGTCCAGTTCTGAACAAATTCTAGTGTCTTTAGTGAGAAACTGATTCTACTCTGAAATGAATGAACCAAATGTAAACATTTTTTTTTAAAGAATTGTGCGATAATCTGAATATTTGGGCTAACATACCAAAGAGAAAACATTTTAAAGTAGCTGTTTATCTGTGCCTCCATATTCTCCATGCTCTGGTGATTTTTAGATCTTCTATGCACACTTGACACAGATTTGACTACTTTTTTTTCTATCAGTGGAAAATCAATGGATTTAATTGAATCCCAGTCATGTTAAATATATGTCCTGGAAACATAACACACCTGAAATATCCTGTTGAGTGAATTCTTTGTCTTTCTTTCCTAGAAATTTGTAAAAGTGCACAAAGCAAGGTCCATAAAGACATGAAAGAGTCCACCAAAAAAATGTGCATTTGTGAGGTCAGGCACTGAGGTTGGACGAGAAGGCCTGGCTCGCATTCTCCGCTCTAATTCATCCCAAAGGTATTCTATGGGGTTGAGGTCAGGACTCTGTGCAGGACAGTCAAGTTCCTCCACATTAAAGTCACTCATCCATGTCTTTATGGACCTTGCTTTGTTTCCTGGTGTGCAGTCATGTTGGAACAGGAAGGGGTCATCCCCAAACTGTTCCCACAAAGTTGGGAGCATGAAATTGTCCAAAATGTCTTGGTATGCTGAAGCTTTAAGAGTTCCTTTCACTGGAACTAAGGGGCCGAGCCCAACCCCTGAAAAACAACACCTGAATTCGATCATTTGGAGGGATGCCCCAAAATTTTCGGCATTATAGTGTATGTTATTCATTACTGTTCTGTGTGATGTTGAATGTCTGTCAGGGAAACAGACATTTTCCTCAAATTATGTAAATTGTTTTTTTATCTCAAATGTGGACAGCCGTTAAACGCTTATCACTGTGCACCTGCATGGCTGCATGTCTGGACTTGTATATTATATTATATAGATTTATAACTCCCTCGTGTAGCTCTTAGTAAATAATGCATTTCGGATGGAAATCAATTAAATGTCTGATAAACCAACAGGTAAAAAACCTCCACAAACAGAGCTCCAGCGTTCTCTACACGCACATGTCATGTCAACATTAGAAACGGACCAATGGCAGGCCAGTTCGGCTGTGACGTCACCGTCATGTCATGGTTCCAATGGTGGAGTTGTAACACGCACTTGTATATAACGCTACAATAAATCCTGGATCGTGTATCGACTCACCTGAAAATCATGTAACGCGACGATGTTTTCATGCTTCAGTTCCTTTAAACAACAAAAAAAAAATACACATTATTTCCCCCCACACACACACACATTCATTTAACAACCAAAATAACTCCTGGGATCAAATCAACTCTTACCTTTAAAATTTTTATCTCCTTTCCCAGTAGAGTTTGAGATTTTGCTAGATTCTTTTTATTGATGCATTTCACAGCAACCTCCCAGTCATGTTTCTAGTCAAAAAACAACAATTATTTGATTAGTAACTCACTTTATGTTTAGTAAAACAGTTGTGTAAACATGTCCGGTCTAAAATGCACTGGAAATATATAAGAATCGGTTTATAAAAGGTTTCACACAGTGATATTAAACAGGGATTGTGAATCTGAATGTGTGCTTATTGCGACAAAAGAAAAATAATGTTTGTTGATCGCTGGTTATTGTGATTACTGTTTAGTTTTTAATCCATGCAAATTAACAGAATCTACTATATATATATATATATATATATATATATATATATATATATATATATATATATATATATATAAAATACACAAATATAAAATATGAAAGCAAATCTTTTGTCTCAGAACACACAAGAGTGAAGCACTACAATTAGAAATAAAAATTATTTAATGTTCAAGCCTTCTTCTATTGAGGCCCTTTTTTAAGGTGGACCGGTGGAGACGTGCGTGCTCCCACGTACGTGCACAGCTCATGGGGCCTATTGTGATTAAAATCCAGCATCACATACACGGAAAAATAAAGAAATAACACACACTTCATAACGCAACCGATTCTGACATGTTGATTATCTTACTTCTCGATGCCTGCCTTTAAACACCACCGCGAATGCCCCGTGGCCTATGAGGTCCTTCCTGCTGAACTCGAATTTCCCGACAGTCTCCATCTCCCTACAAATATAATCCTCACCGATCGATTATTATTATTATTATTCGGGATCGTTATTGATCCACACGATTCCTCCTCTTCCCGTCCCCTTCTCCGCGTTGTCAAGGCAGCTGGAAAGGTGAAGCCCGCTGTCGTATTCCATGTGCAGCCTTCCCGAATAAATGCTCCTTTCCTCTTTCATGGTAGCAGGATTAATCGATTAATCGGAGACGCGCTCCGGTTTGTTTGTTTTTTTTAACTCCCGAGTCCCGTCATAGCGCGATTGTTTTTGTTGCGCACTTCAAGGTTTCCTAAACTGCTCCTGAGTCCTGCTAGCACCACCTTAAACCCCAGCGTCGGTTTTGTTTGTGTACATATCCGACATTGAGAGCTTACATTACATCAGCGCGTTTTTCTAGCTTTGCCAGAGATCCGCTGCAAACCTGTTGTCGTCATAGTAAAACGATCAACTTTAAAGCGTTAATTGTTTGCTGGATTTCTAGATAATAATAATTTAAAAAAAAAAAAAGGAGACACACAAAGCAGGTTCATCAGTTTGCAGCGACAAAGAATTCACAAGTCGCTGAGAGCACGAACAACGCGCATGCGCATACCAGCGCCTCACTGTTGTTGTTGAGGGTGACGTCAAAGACGTCTGTCACGATCCCAGCCAATCACGACACTCCTGGTTTGGCAAGGTCTGACATCACAACAAATACTGGGTCAAAATAATATACCATAGTGTTATATTGTTTGTTCATTGAGGAAGAGACAGGAGTCAGAGCTAGAGGTAGCAGAGCTGAAGATGTTGAGGTTCTCTTTGGGAGTGACAAGATTGGACAGGATTAGGAATGAGTACATCAGAGGGACAGCTCATGTTGGACGTTTGGGGGACAAACTTAGGGAGGCCAGATTAAGATGGTTTGGACATGTTCAGAGGAGGGAGAGTGAGTATATTGGTAGGAGAATGCTGGACATGGAGCTGCCAGGCAGGAGGCAAAGAGGAAGGCCAAAGAGGAGGTATATGGATGGAATTAATGAGGATATGAAGCTAGTGGGTGCAAGTGTTGAGGATGCAGAAGATAGGGATAGGTGGAGAGAGATGATTCACTGTGGTGACCCCTGAAGGGAAAAGCTGAAAGAAGAAGAAGAAGTGTTATATTGTTAGTGTCTGTAATATATTCTATACTAAAGACCAATATTTTGTACAGTAGTACAAAGGTATAGTTTGTGATTTTAAACAATTTGATTTGACAAGCACGTGACTGTATAATGCATATGCATGAGGTGATTAAAAACAAAACAATGTTTTTGAATTTGTTGTGTTGCATAAATCCTTACTGTATGCTGTAGAAATATATTACACTGTGCAATATATTTACCAATATTTTCCAGATTACATACATCTTCTTCAATGTACTTTACATATACACTGACCAGGCATAACATTATGACTACCTGCCTAATATTGTGCTGGTTCCCCTTTTGCTGGCAAAACAGCCCTGACCCGTCATGCACTGTGTATTCTGTCACCTTTCTATCAGAACCAGCATTAGCTTCTTCAGAAATTTGAGCAACAGTAGTTCGACTGTTGAATCCGACCACATGGGCCGGCCTTCACTCCCCACGTGTATCAATGAGCATTGGCCGCCCATGACCCTGTCACCGATTCACTACTGTTCTTTCTTTGGACTGCTTTTGATAGATGCTGACCACTGAAGACCGGGAACACCCCACAAAAGCTGCAGTTTTGGAGATGCTCTGGTCCAGTCGTCTAGTCATCACAATTTGGCCCTTCGTCAAACTCGCTCAAATCCTTACACTTGCCCATTTTTCCTGTTTCTAACACATCAACTTTGAGGACTAAATGTTCACTTGCTGCCTAATATATCCCACCCACTAACAGGTGCCATGATGAGGAGATAATCAGTATTATTCACTTCACCTGTCTGTGCTCATAATGTTATGCCTGATCGGTGTATACTACCTCTCTATTTTAAATATATTTACACAATTGTCCACCATATTTTCCTTACACCTTATTTGTGTCCTATTTTTTATCCCTTTACATTATTTTTATTCTTTTTACCCTAGTATTATTTATCTATATTTTTATATCAATGGCAAGTCGTAAAAAGCATTTCACTACATGTCATTCTGTGTATGATTGTGTATATGACACACTGCTTCTTTTTCATCTTGTATGATAATATGCTTTTTCCACCACTCACTGATAAACATTATTACTATGGCAACCAGTGGAAGAAACTTCATAGTATGTTCTATTGATTGTATGTTCCCGGTCTGCAGTGGTCAGTATCTATCAAAAGTGGTCCAAGGAAGGAACAGTGGTGAACCCGTGACAGGGTCATGGGCGGCCAAGGCTCACTGATGCACATGGGCAGCGAAGGCTGGCCCGTGTGAGCCGATCCAACAGACAAGCTACTGTTGTTCAAATTGCTGAAGAAGTTAATGCTGGTTCTGATAGAAAGGTGTCAGAATACACAGTGCAACACATCTTGTTGAATATGGGACTGCATAGCAGCAGACCAGTCAGGGTGCCCATGTTGACTACTGTGTACAACCGAAAGCACCAACAATGGGCACATGAGCATCAGAACTGGTCCACAGAGCAATGGAAGAAGGTGTCCTGGTCTGATGAATCACATTTTCTTTTACATCACGTGGATGGCCAGGTGTGTGTGCGTTGCTTACCTGGGGAACACATGGCACTAAGAAGCACTATGGGAAGAAGGCAAGGTTACATATGTTTTAGATAGCATTCTATGTTCTAATTCAAAATCCTGTGCATTTTACTGACTTCACTCTCACAGACACTGCATCCAAGTTGATCCATATTTGCATAAAGTTCAACTTTCCTCAGCTTTGTTTTGTCACTGGACACGCCCACATCTAGTCACCAGTGGTCGCTGTCACTCATGTCACCAGAAGTCGTCAGCTCTCATTGAAAACCAATGATCTCCTGTCGTTTTGTCACTACAAGTAACTGTATATGTGAGTGTATTATTAGAAGGTATACTGCACACATTTTTGAGCCTGTTGTTACCATCATACAAACAGCTTGGAAACATTCACAAGCTGCATTTCTTCATTTGCCCTATTAACTTCAAGACACAGAAAAAAATCTCCACGCTGGTATGGAAACAACTTCATGACTACTACTATAACTGAAGCGATAAAGAGGAACTAACCTGTTCTACAACATTAAAAGTCACTATAAAATGTGACGTCACAATGTATAACATGTCGTTCTCTTGTAATCTTTGGCAAATTGCCCTAGTTTGAAAGGAAACAAACATTTCAGAATGCATTCATTCATTCATTCATTCATTCATTGTCTTCCGCTTATCCGGAGCCAGGTCGCAGGGGCAGCAGTCTAAGCAGGGATGCCCAGACCTCCCTCTCCTCAGACACTTCCTCCAGCTCTTCCGGAGGGACCCCGAGGCGTTCCCAGGCCAGCCGAGAGACATAGTCTCTCCAGCGTTTCCTGAGCCTTCCCCGGGGCCTCTTCCCGGTGGAGCATGCCCAGAACACCCCTCCAGGGAGACGTCCCGGAGGCATCCGAAACAGATGCCCGAGCCACCTCAACTGCCCCCTTTCGATGTGGAGGAGCAGCGGCTGTACTCCAAGCTCCTCCCGGGTGACAGAGCTCCTTACCCTATCTCTAAGGGAGCGCCCCGCCACCCTACGGAGGAAGCTCATTTCAGCCGCTTGTATCCGGGATCTTACCCTTTCGGTCATGACCCAGAGCTCATGACCATAGGTGAGAGTAGGAACGTAGATTGACTGGTAAATCGAGAGCTTCGCCTTCCGGCTCAGCTCCTTCTTCACCACAACAGACCGGTACATAGACCGCATTACTGCTGCCGCTGCACCGATCCGTCTGTCAATCTCACAATCCATCCTTCCCTCACTCGTGAACAAGACTCCGAGATACTTAAACTCCTCCACTTGAGGAAGGACCTCCCCTCCAACCTGGAGGGTGCAAGCCACCTTTTTCCAGTCGAGAAAGTATGTACACTGCTTGTGTTTTGGGTAGCAGTCATGGGCGGGGGCCCCGACGACCCAAACCCTGGACAAAGAATTTCGGAATGCAGTTATTGGAAAACAATCAACTTCAGGGTGGTAACTGGGTTTCATGTCAAGCCACATCACACCACCTTGTTGCTGATAATTTTCCTAGAATTATTCCACATCCTCAAATGTTCCATAAATAATAAGCAGGTATAGCTTTACGTTTATAGAGTGTATGTTTATTTATGAGCTGATTAAATGGAGCGATTAGACGTCTGGCATAAGTCCAGGGTTTCTTGTCTCACACATAGATGAAATGTAATCAGAAAACCATGGGATCTGTTAAAGGTTTGTTTTTGTTTTTTTTTTGTACAAAAGGGTGTACCAAAACCATTAGTTCAAGAACTAATAGCATGTAATTAACAGCATTAACATGAACGCTCAGGTCTGATATCCTTGAGGTTCATTTCTGACTGTGTGAAAAGTGCAAGCTATTTTCTTTCCCTATTTATTCTTGCGTTATTCTAGAAAAATGAAAAACAAAAATCCAATTTGGTTGTCCATTATAAACAAACAAAACAGTAGGGAATTATGTATACTCGACAAAAGCCTCACAGAATGCTGACTCTCTCGACTGTGCGGTTGATGCATTGTATTTTTACTCTAGCAAATAAATAAAGAGAATTCAATTGAATACAATGCTTAAACTTCCGAGAGGGTCGTAATGTGTCATCGATTTGTGATTGAAATATCATTTAGATAGGCAGATGTAACTTTAGTGAGGTTTTCTCCTCACAGACCAGAGATAAGCAGCTTAAAAATAAGATCGTTGGATATTTTTGGTCAAATTGGTCAGCTTTTAATCTCCACAGGGAGGTGCTGCAGGTCTGCAGAAGACTTGAGTCTTGGCAAGAGAGATGTAATTAGTGTGTGTGTGTGTGTGTGTGTGTGTGTGTGTGTGTGTGTGTGTTTGTCTACTGAAATCTGAAGAAGAGAATAAGCCTTAAGAGGAGTTATGGTGAAAGTTATTAGAAACATGTTTTATAAGCTACTTATAGTGGCAGGTAACAGTCTGTGTTGGTGAAGCACGAAGTCAGGTGGTGGCCGAAACATGTTGGTCAGCTTATGTCTATATATGCTCAGCAATCTCCAGAAGCTGTGTGGAGTCACAGAAAGAATAAGGTGGAAATGATGTTGGGAATATCTGAAGTTCCTTCATGAGGAGCTTGAATTCATCTGAGGGGATCAACAAGTCTGGACTGACCTTCACAGCCTGTTGCCACTGCAAGAAAAATGAACGAATTATTGTGCTGGCAAAGTCAGCTCAGCTTGCTGCACAACATGGTGGGATCTGCAGAAAAGAAGGCCACCAGAAAGAACGGTGTGTTTTGAGAATCTGTGCAACCTCACTGGCAATTCACTCACGCTCGAAATCAAGCCTCACCAGAGTCTCACTCTTCCCACACCTTTATGTCCTGTTGTGCTTTGTTTCTTCTTTTCCCTCTGAGCCCTTTGTGGTAGTTCTGATCTAAAGTGAACTCTCACATGCAGCTGTGGCCATGGATTTGTTGGGGTCTTAAACAATAGGCTACTATCTGGAGATTTCTTTAGAGAAACTCTGTAGTACACAATTAAGCATACAACATAAAGTGATTCAGCATAGAGTCTGGAAGCTTATTTAGAGTTCAGCCACATCTCAAGAACCTTAAAAATCTCAAAAAGCCCAATTGATTTGGAAGTGGAAAAAATGGAGACACCTTTCCCTCTCCGAATCTTTGCCAGAGACATAGTTCTGTACATCATAGACATGCTCACTTATCTGCATTTACACTTTACCTTTGTTTGTGGAAAGGGATTAGATTCCATTCCATTTACTGGCTATTACGCAAGATCTTGGTGGCCAGGGAATATTTTAAAGGTAGCCTTAAAAACAGACGCCCTTATCAAGAGCAACTTTTATTTATCTCGTTTATACATCTGAGCAGTTAAAGGTTAAGGGCCTTGCTCAGGGGCTATGCATAGTAGCTTGGTGGGATACTGGGATTTAAACTCACAACCTGCCAATCAGCAGTCCAACGACTGAGCCACGTCTTAACTGCTTGCTATCATTTGCACTGTAAATGTTTCCAGCACGGTGGCTTAGTGGTTAGCACGTTTGCCTCACACCTCCAGGGTTGGGGGTTCGATTCCCATCTCCGCCGTGTGTGTGTGTGTGTGGAGTTTGCATGTTCTCCCCGTGCCTTGGGGGTTTCCTCCGGGTACTCTGGTTTCCTCCCCCAGTCCTACAACATGCATTGTAGGTTGATTGGCATCTCTAAAATTGTCCATAGAGTGTGAATGAGTGTGTGTGTGTCTGCCCTGCAATGGGTTGGCACTCCGTCTGGGTGTATCCTGCCTTGATGCTCCTTGTGACCCGAGAATAGATCGGATAAGCGGTAGACAATGAATGAATGTTTACAGTGTGAGCACTGGGCAGCATGATTCCTTCCCCAATGGGCCTCTGTGCGCATTTGTATACAGTTACCAACTTTGACAACAAGTAACAATAATATTAACCAGGAAACTGGAAAGTGCTTTTCTGTGGCAATTCTCAAGCTAGCACTCTGCAGAAGTCATTCATCAGTTTCTCATGGGTTTCTTTGAGTTTTTCTTTTATGATTCCAAGGGAGCTGAATAGTGCTGCAACATCACCAGCTGACAAGACTGACAAAGAGGGGGTCGTGGTCACACGGGAGTCACTGGGGTTGATGGGAAACACCGATCAACGTCAGTCTGGGGATGACACTGGTTGAGCGTTAGTGCTCGTCCTGGACCTAGCAGGGGGAAATGAACTGTCTGTTTATCGAACATCGTCTCAGAGCTCGGCAGCTTCTCAACTCCATCTGGGTTCATAGGTTATCAGGAACTGCCAGGGAGTCTGCCGGCACTGCTGGTTGCCAGCTAAAGACCCATCAGCTGCCTGCCACCATTATCCATCAAACTCTGCTCTGCGTGTGCATGTGGCACAGGAAGGAGAGCAGAATGTTGATGGCCTGAAGAGATCCGACTGCCATCTGGAGCATCTCAGGCCGTATCTTTATGCTTTCAAGCACCAGGGTGGAGAAATGAGCTCGACTACTATACCTATTGCATTTTACCACCAACACAGACATCAAGCCTATACAAGCTAATCAATTCAGTTTGTGATCAGATTCCAATTCTCAAAATGTCCGTGATGCTCCTGGACTGCCACATCTTTAAAACAGAGAGGAGTGCTTACAAGACATTTAGTAAAGAGTACAGAACTGACTGAATTCAGCCCCTATTGAATTAAGCATGAACGGAGATCAGTTGAATGAATAGGTGACAAGGATGTGTTTGTTTCAAATGCCACAAGTGACTTTTACCTCACATAATGAGACAGGGACTGATGCGGATGATGCTAATCAAAGAGAGAATTCCTTCAACATTTTAACAATTTACCAGACGCCAAAAAAATAGAATTTGTGTCTGTTTTGTTGCACCCATGTTCAACATTGAATGTCTTTGTCAGGCCCTATTCCACAGTGGTGGTTAATGACTTATATAAAAGTAGAAACTCAGAGCTTTAACAATAGTTTTTCTTAAATATTTCTGTTTTCACCTAGCCTGCTAGGAGCAATATTTGCATAGACAAGTCCAAAAAAAAAGAGAGAAAACGATAAGCTTTTTCCACACAAATCTTTCTATCTTTAAAGTAAATACTGTTATCAAACCCATTTCTGCTCTCTGAGATGCTCCAATTGCTTGTTCATAACCGTCTGAAATATGAAGGTTATCTTCAACCACTAAAATCCTGTGTAAGTTTATCCAACAAAAGGGAAAAACACACATCCCACTGAAACTGAAAGGGTTAAACAGATCTTTAGAATTTCCCCCAAAATAGATTTGGTAGGTTGTGACATCCTTTGAGCTTTTTAATAATATCACAATATCATACACTTTTAGAATATTTAAAGGACATCCTGAGGAGGTTAATTTGTCAGCTGAGCTCTCACTGGACACCACAGCCTAGGAGAAAATTCACACACCCAAGTTACTATTGAAAAATTACTTATTAAACTGTGGCATAACCTTGAAAAAAATCTCTCTCCAAAGAGAGATCCAAACTTCACGAAACTTGGGAGAAACTTGCTCAGCATTTTTTGGCAAAGTCTTAGATATGTGATAACAACTCAGAAACAGGTGACTCTAATCGTTTATCATACTGGTTTGTTGCACTAGATTCAGTTATTTGTGGTGGAAGTTGGATACGGGGTGTGATGGCTATTTCAGCAAACTTTGCCAAGAGCAAACAGAAGCCTGGACTCTGGCTGGATTTTCTGCTTAGAGCAGCAATATTTCCTGTTATGTACTGGAGCACATCATGGATTTCTACACTGAGCAGAAGACGCTGGCAAAAAACAAAATAAAATAAAACTCATACTGAAGGTTTGGGTAACACTTTAATGTTGTTGAATACTGTATGGGTAAGCATGTAGGAAAGAACCAGGAAGGGGTATTATTAATATTATTATTATCTGGTGGTCCAGCTTTATGAGCTTGTGGTGCAGCCCGGCTTCGATTTTCCGGCTGGGAACAAATCCAGCCCCTGAGGGGTTCATCATCAGTGTCGGTTGCTGGTCCAGATGAAGGGTTGCATCAGAAAGGGCATACGCTAAAACCTGTGTCAAAACTTAAATGTGGATCGGATGATCTGCTATAGAACCCCGAAAAGAATGTATTATTATTATTAGTTCATAATGAACTACTGAGATAAACTACATATTTTACATTACTTTTGTTACAGTAATTGAGCATTTAATTCCCTGTAACAGTACTCTTTTTTTCAGTATAAATAGTTCACAATACTTTTACTTGAGTTTTTTTAATTCAACTTCGCTAGATTCATTTGAGTAAAAATAACCTTTTAAGAGTGCAAGCCAATTAAAAAGACAGTATGTGCATGAATTCTAAATAAGTTTTAAGTTAAATAAGAAAATAGGTTTTCAGGCTTCAGGCTCTAAATGCTTAGTCAGCAGTAGCAATGTCTGAGACAGTGAAACAGAAAAGCATCACTGTCCCAATTTATCTGTTTATCCCATAGTGTCAGAAATAAATGCTTCAAATGAAAATTATCGACATCCAAAATGCTCAAACATGTTCAGGTAGCAACTGAGCTAGGTGCACTATGCTATCAAGACAGATCTTTTGAAGTTTTATTATAAAAGCAAAAGTGTTGCTATGGCCTATGGGTAAAACTCAGGAAAATGCTTAAGTTACATCTTACTAGATAGCTAACAAACGATATCAGTTATCAGCTAGCTAGACTATAAAGGAAGTTAACATTAGCTGGCTGGCTAGCTTAGCCAAATACGACTGTTTGCTAGGTCTGTTAGTGGTATGTATAGTAGATCTTGATTCATAAATATTTCTAGTTACATAGTTAGCTATCTTGTAAAGATGTATATTACACATTTTAACTAAATGACATAGCAGCACTTTTATCTATAATTAGCACGACATCCAATTGCTTACAAATGTTAAAAAAGTGCTAAAAAGTGTTTTAGGCTGTAAAACATCACAAGATCTGGCTAGGTGTTGCGGATAATGGTGGTGATGTTCTCTTCAGCATGTCTCAGTTAGCATAAACTATTAAAATAATGCATTCCTTGGATATAGAACATTTTCAGAGTGAAAAAAAAAAAAACATTTCTAAAATAATTACTCATGTAAATTTGCACCAGATGATTTATTAGCTCTTATTCGGGTAATGGTCTTGATGACGGTGCAGCACTGTTTGATTTTCCTTTACTTTTTCTTATGCAGCTTCGTATTATTTGTGCTCTACTTTTATCACATAATGAGCTAAGTTTTATTAAATAAGCATAAATGGCCTAAAGGTATGGCGTAGCCAATTTCACACATTTATTTAGACAGGAAGCTGAAACAAAACTCTGACTACACTTCTGTATTTCTCAGTCTGAAGAACTTCTATAATTCAAATTCATCTAACTGTGAAGATCCTGTCTCTAAAGTTATCCTACAACCCTTCGCTTCGGACTGAAGTGTCGATCTTGTGTGAAAGACAACGACTTGTGAATTATTTGAACAGCAGCAGTGTTTTTCTCATGTTTTCCACTCCTTCCACCATTAGTAATTATCCAGTATTCATTAGGTGTTGATAAGGTAATCGTTTACATTTATGGCATTTGGGAGACACCCTTTGACTTACATTCATCTCATTATTTTAATACAGCTGAGCAATTGAGGGTTAAGGCCTTGCTCAAGGGCCTAGCAGTGGCAGCTTGGTGGTCCTGGGATTCAAACTCACAACCTTCATTAATCATCATTAATCCATCCAACTTAACCACTGAGCTACCACATACCAAAGCCTGACAAATATCGTTCAATAACTTAAGATGTGTTACTTGTTCTTGCTGTAAATGGGAATAATTACACCAGAAAGGTAAACAGTACCACTCACACCCATAAACATCACTCACTCAGAGCGTGTTTTCATGTGCAGACCTTGTAGGAGGTAAAATAGAAGCCTGTTACCAAGGCGACAGATAGTTCACATACCTTTTTTCAGATATGTATGCGGTGTGTACTACCGCCATGCCAGCGTGGCGTTTCATCACCGACTGAAGCACTCTGTGCACAAACAAAGTGCTTGCAAAAAGAAAAAGGTTCATTCAAGTACAAGCTGTATGACAACAAAGACAAACCCAAAAGCGACAGAGTAAGCAACCTTGATTGCTTGCAGTGCGGCTTTTCATGCATTGGTAGAAGAGAAACAGTAGCAGTAGCTAGAGCACCTGTCTGTTACAGAGACAGGGGGGAAAAAATTGCTTTGCATTTGGCCAGGCGGAGAAACAAACACACAAATCATCAGACAGTATACACATATTTCATCAATCTTTATTTTTTTTCTACAAAAATACTTCCCCTTAAAAAAAGACAGCTTGGAATTGATTCTTTTTTTTTGCAATAGCCATACAACCTTTGACCTTAAATATATCTGTACATATATAAGCCTACTGTATATAAGTAAATACTTTCAGCGATCATGACACGTCAGAGGAGCTGCGAGTGTCCTCACTGCAGGCACGAGTCAAATATTCTCCCTGTCGTTCTTTAAAAATCCCTCCTTCCTGGGCTCGAGCTAGAAAAAACGCTGAATCATTTCACAAAGCTGAACAATTCATGCCTGCGATGCATACTCCAAAATATTGTTCCTTACAAAAATACACAAACCGTTAATAAATTAATATTCGTTGGAAACCATCACAGATCGTTTGGAGGCTGTGTAAACTCTCAGTGGGGAGAGATGGAAAAAAAAAACTAAAAAAAAAGGTCAGAGAGAACAGGCCTGGATCAGTGTGCATGGTTGGGTAAAGCACTTGAGGGTTAAGTGTGTGGAGAATCAGGGAGCTCCATTTAAAGATTTCTCGTACAATCCCTTTGTACAATGGTACTATTTATTATGACAAGGTTATCATTATTTTCCAGACCATAAGATGTATTTATTTCTATGCATTCTGCCGCAACATCTGATGTGAGTGACGTGACAATGTTTAAATACCCAAATAATGCCTTGTAATTTTTTTATAATAGAAATCTTTAGAATGGAGGTGAAATCACATGCATAAGTAATTAACACATTTGTAAATAAACAGCAGGAATGAACAAATGTGTCCAAATCATATATATATATAAATTTTAGCATGGATGAGAGATGCTGTCATCACTGGAGGCTACTTCAAGAAGGTGAAAGGTGGGAGCCTTATAAGGCGTGGTGGTCTGGGAAACCTGTCAGAGGTCATGGAGGCTAAATTCTGGCAGCTAAAAAAGATTTCAGGAAAACAATGAGGGATCTTTTTAATGTTTTTTAAATCTTGCCTAGAAGTGTGCGAATCAAGTATGAAGTACCGTTGTTCACATACACTATATTGCCAAACGTTTTAGGACACCCCTCCAAATCACTGAATTCAGGTGTTGTTTTTCAGGGGTTGGGCTCGGCCCCTTGGTTCCAGTGAAAGGAACTCTTAAAGCTTCAGCATACCAAGACATTTCGGACAATTTGATGCACCCAACTTTGTGGGAACAGTTTGGGGATGGCTCCTTCCTGTTCCAACATGAATGCACACCAGTGCACAAAGCAAGGTCCATAAAGACATGGATGAACGAGTTTGGTGTGGAGGAACTTGACTGGCCTGCACAGTCCTGACCTCAACCCCATAGAACACCTTTGAATTAGAGCGGAGACTGCGAGCCAGGCCTTCTTTTCCAACATCAGTGCCTGACCTCACAAATGCACTTCAAGAGGAATGGTCAAAAATTCCCATAAACACACTCCTAAACCTTGTGGAAATCCTTCCCAGAAGAGTTGAAGCTGTTATAGCTGCAAAGGGCGGGCCAACTCCATATTACAATCATGTGCATGTAAAGGCAGACATCCCAAAACTTTTGGCAATATAGTGTACTTGCTTGTGCATCTTATGTAAATCTGGATGATCAAAAGCTCACAATATGGTCAAAACATCTCTCTGGTGTAAAAGTCTGTAATGTTTAATAACGTCTGTTATTACAGCTTTAAAATTTAACGAGTTCGTACACAGCGATGTTAAACACACTAACAAGCACTATTTTTCTTTAAAGTTTTCTGTTGTGGGCCTGAATAGTGTCGAAAAAATTAATAATTGGAATGTTTTTTGTACAGTGTCACATGTGCAGTTAACAGCGAGTATAAATCAGCCTTAAGGATCCACTTTAAAAGAAAGTCTGCTTAAAGATGCTTCAAACTTTGCTAGCTCAGAGTGATTTCCACACTCAGTGAATATCATGCACTGGGCATGGGTAAGGATTTGAGCGAGTTTGACAAGGGCCAAATTGTGATGGCTAAACGACTGGATCAGAGCATCTCCAAAACTGCAGCGGTTCCCGGTCTGCAGTGGTCAGTATCTATCAAAAGTGGTCCAAAGAAGGAACAGTGGTGAACTGGCGGCAGGGTCATGGGCGGCCAATGCTCATTGAAGCAAACAAGTCCGATCCAGGGAGACCCAACCTTGCAACTTACAGGATTTAAACGATCTGCTGCTAACATCTTGGTGCCAGATACCACGGCACACCTTCAGGGATCTAGTGGAGTCCATGCCTTGACGGATTAGGGCTGTTTTGGCAGCAAAATGGGGACCAACACAATATTAGTTAGGTGGTCATAATGTTATAGCTTCTTCTTCTTCTTTCGGCTTTTCCCTTCAGGGGTCGCCACAGCGAATCATCTCTCTCCACCTATCCCTATCTTCTGCATCCTCAACACTTGCGCCCACTAGCTTCATATCCTCATTTATTACATCCATATACCTCCTCTTTGGCCTTCCTCTTTGCCTCCTGCCTGGCAGCCCCATGTCCAACATTCTCCTACCAATATACTCACTCTCCCTCCTCTGAACATGTCCAAACCATCTTAATCTGGCCTCCCTAACTTTGTCCCCCAAACGTCCAACATGAGCTGTCCCTCTGATGTACTCATTCCTAATCCTGTCCAATCTTGTCACTCCCAAAGAGAACCTCAACATCTTGGTCATAATGTTATAGCTGATCAGTGTAAATATCTTTTACCTTTCTTTAAAGGAAAAATTATGTCATCTTGTGCAAATAGAAAGTTCTAATTCCACTACACATATCTAAAAAAAAATGTAAAATGAACTCACCTAAACATCCTGTGGTGATTTTGTAGTAGAACTGAGGGCTACGGCAGCTGAGTGCAGTGGCTCAGTTTTTCATTCCTGCTGCTAGAATTCGTAATCATAACAGTATATAATCCCTAACATAGACAAAGCGCCTTCTCAGCATTTGGGAATGAAATCTATTAAGCGTGTTTCTTTTCCTTTTCCCTAATGACATTTTAAAAACTGTGTAACTTGTAGAGATGTGCAAATTTCTGTCTTTTTATAAACGATAGATATAAAGTCAACAACAAAATCCAGAGCGGTTTCCCAGGCTGCCACACGTATGGACCGAAATAAAATGACATTATTTGATTGAGTGACTTAATGTTTAACATAACTCTTGGGGGAAAAAAACTTTAATAAGCATTGCATAAAATAAAAATAAAAAAAGAAAACAATATATACATGAATTTCTTTTTAAGCAGGGATTTTCCTGGATGGTGAATGCTATAAAACCGGCATGACTTGTAGTCTGGAAAATATTTCCTTTGTTTTTTCCCTTCTTTAAACGCTGAATATTCTCATCATTGCAGGAGATAATGAAGATAATGAAGACACGGACTCCACAAAGTGCTTAAAATGAACCTAGTTTTGAGGCACACAAAATAATTTCAATGCGGTTATGATAATAATAATAATAATAATAATAATAATAATAATAATAATAATTACACATTTCCAGTTTGGATTAAAAAAAAAAAGGATGTAAGCAATGATCACTGATTGGAGTGTAAGTTTGCCCTCTGCTGTCCTTCCCACAAGCCGCTGCATATGCACTCTCAGTGTCCGTGTCCATGCCGGTGCAGGCCTGTGGCATCCCCGTCATCAGAGCGTGCCACACAGGAAGGTGTGTGTCAGTATTAAGAAGGCTACCAGCGGACAAACAGGTGCGAGCTGCAGGCGTGGGCCAGCGGATGAACCCGAGTCTGAGGTACAGGAACACACCTCGTAGCCGTTCTCAGCGTGGTCTGTGTGGTGCTTTCCGGTCAGCTGTGAGCCCGTCTCGTTATTCCTCATCTCTGGGGCGTCAGACTGCATGTCCTTGCAGACCAGCCAGTCTATGCCGATGGGGCGCGGATACCCCGCCTCCACCTCCATATCGCTTCCCACCACTCGCCAGTACTCCTTACCCTTGAAGAAGTACGAGGCACCTACAAGGACAACCACAAAGAGATACAATTAAATACAATACTCACGTGCAAACTGAATGGTAAATCTTAGTCAATTCAAGAAGCATTTATTAGTGCAGTATACAGAAAAATGAAACAGTGTTCCTCCAGGATCATGGTGCCACATAAAACAACGCAGATCTTAGTATATTTACATTTCTGGCATTTGGCAGATGCCCTTATCCAGAGCGACTTACATTTTTATCTCATTTTTATACAACTGAGTATTTGAGGGTTAAGGGCATTGCTCAGGGGCCCAGCAGAGTTAGCTTGGTGGACCTGGGAAATTTCCGATCAGTAGTCCAACACCTTACCCACTAAGCTTACCACTTTCCACATATTAAACAGTACTGCTTTTAGTGCATAAGTGCAAACAGTGCAAATTAATTCATAAAATTCTAAACGCAAATTCAGCTAAATTTGATCGTGTTGTATTTGGACAGTTTTGCAGATTTGTTTGCCTGGCCATGATGATTAACTTTCTATACGAGCAGCTCTGCAAGCAATCCCAGCCGGAATTCCAATCAAAGGTTTACATTGCTGTCTCTCCACAATTTCACCATTTAGTGACTCCTGAAATTTAAGCAAGATCAAGCAAACTCCACGATATTCCGAGGATTTTTCAAAATGACCGCAGATGTTCCTCATGGGGGGGCACGGTGGCTTAGTGGTTAGCACGTTTGCCTCACACCTCCAGGGTTGGGGGTTCGATTCCCGCCTCCGCTGTGTGTGTGGAGTTTGCATGTTCTCCCCATGCCTTGGGGGTTTCCTCCGGGTGCTCCGGTTTCCTCCCCCAATCCAAAGACATGCATGGTAGGTTGATTGGCATCTCTAAATTACCCGGATTGTGTGAGTGAATGAGAGAGTGTGTGTACCCTGCGATGGGTTGGCACTCCGTCCAGGGTGTATCCTGCCTTGATGCCCAATGACGCCTGAGATAGGCACAGGCTCCCTGTGACCCGAGAATAGTTCGGATAAGCGGTAGACAATGAATGAATGAATGAATGAATGTTCCTCATATTTAGGTCAAGACGTGTCATGTGACATCATCACAACACACATTTAGCCAAAGCCCTCTTTGATTCACGTGTGTTGAACATGTGTGCTGTTAACTTTTATCATTTGTAGGAGTTTAAAAGCAGAATTTTGTGAGTGCAATTTTGCCAGTTCAAGCAGATTTCCTCAAGAGAAGCACAAAAACCTAACATTTCTCAAATATTTGGCCACAAAAAAAAAAAAACCATTAAAAACCCACACACTGGAAGGATTGGCGTCAATACGCTCGTTCTAATATGTTATCAAATCATGCAGTTTTATTCATTTTTTTTAGGAAAATTGTACAACTGTGATCTTATGAAGTGTTTAATATTTAAGGAAGGAGTCTCCAGTGTCAGAGCGCTGTAACAGTCAGCAAGTTTACCATCTTAGAGAGAGAGAGAGAGAGAGAGAGAGAGAGAGAGAGAGAGAGAGAGACAAAGGCTGGTGCAGAAAGGACTATAGCTGCTATAAAGTAAGTGATCTTATCTATGGCATTAAGTATAAACATAAAAAAAGAAACATGTCTCATTTTTTATGAGCGTACGTACAACCACTGCGCTAGATCTGTGATCACAAGAGGAATAAAACAGGAAGTGCTGTTACAGGAAAATAATCAGCTCACTGGTTTATTGCTTTCACTGTACCTGATGAAATTTATTTTCACTGAGTTTGTTTTAGGGGGGGCACGGTGGCTTTGTGGTTAGCGGTTAGCACGTTTGCCTCACACCTCCAGGGCTGGGGGTTCGATTCCCGCCTCCGCCATGTGTGTGTGGAGTTTGCATGTTCTCCCTGTGCCTCGGGGGTTTCCTCCGGGTACTCCGGTTTCCTCCCTTGGTCCAAAGACATGCATTGTAGGTTGATTGGCATCTCTAAATTGTCCGTACTGTGTGATTGTGTGAGTGAATGAGAGTGTGTGTGTGTGCCCTGCGATGGGTTGGCACTCCGTCCAGGGTGTATCCTGCCTTGATGCCCAATGACGCCTGAGATAGGCACAGGCTCCCCGTGACCCGAGAGTAGATCAGATAAGCGGTAGACAATGAATGAATGAATGAATGAATGAATGAGTTTGTTTTAATGTTCATTCCTGCTCCTGAATGTATTTTGTGAAGACCACAGTGACAAAACTTGAAGACAAACAAAAACAAATAAATAATAAATCATCTCTGTGCTGCTTCACTTCCAGGCACTGTCCTTTCTTGACCCGCTTTTTTATTTTCTTCTTGTTGTTTTATTCTATTTTTTATGTTGTTTTCTTGTGTCTGGGGTCCTTGGTTATGCGATGATTTGAAGTGGTCAGTGGCCATGAAAATCAATCGGTTGCACACAAACACAAGCTGTGTCCCAAATGACGCACTATGCACTGACATTATGCACTATGTGCTCTACTATATGATAGTGCATGAATTTTGAAAGCGTAGTATCATCTCAAACGGAAATGGAAGTATAAGCTGTTTCCCAGTTGATGGCACATGACATCAGATTTCATAGAATATGGTGAATTTTTAAAATGTTGAAATAAATCACACAGTGAGCTAATTTAAAAGATGCATGTAAGATGCTTGTCCACCCAGGTGTCTTCGACCATCTTGAAAATTCCCATATCCAGTGTCAGACCCTGTAGCCCAGCCCCTCTTTCATAAGTGTCCAACATTCCACACTTCCCTTTATCGCTTGAATAAGTGCATCATCCAGGTATTCGAAGTGCATTCATGTTTTCTTGTTGGAATTTTCAGTGTAAACACACTACACTAAATTGACAAAAGTTTTGGGACACCCCTCCAGATGATTGAATTCAGGTATTGTTTTTCAGGGGTTGGGCTCAGGCCCTTGGTTCCAGTGAAAGGAACTCTTAATGCTTCAGCATACCAAGACATTTTGTACAATTTCATGCTCCCAACTTTGTGGGAACAGTTTGGGGATGACCCCTTCCTGTTCCAGCATGACTGCACACCAGTGCACAAAGCAAGGTCCATAAAGACATGGATGAGCGAGTTTGGTGTGGAGGAACTTGACTGGCCTGCACAGAGTCCTGACCTCAACCCCATAGAACACCTTTGGAATGAATTAGAGCGGAGACTGCGAGCCAGACCTTCTCGTCCAACATCAGTGCCTGACCTCACAAATGCACTTCTAGAAGAATGGTCAAAAATTCCCATAAACACACTCCTAAACCTTGTGGAAAGCCTTCCCAGAAGAGTTGAAGCTGTTATAGCTGCAAAGGGCGGGTCAACTCCATATTACATTCATGTGCATGTAAAGGTCCCAAAACTTTTGGCAATATTGTGTATTTATACTACACAACGGTGTTGAAATAGTGCATAAGCATGCGATTTAGGACACAGCTACAGTACAGAAAGTACTTCAGACAGGTTTGGTAATAACCATATGATCGAAATAATGAAAATGGAATCTACTTAGATCGCTTTTTAGATACCTTTAACAAAAAGTGTTTATTAGCAACATGCAACCTTTTTGGTTTGGTATACATTTATTAAACTTAACAAAAGTAAACATTTTATTTTGACCCCCCATAAAACGTAATTAAGAATAATGAACCAAATCCGCAAACAACAAGTGATGTAACAGGAACGATAGCAGCTAAGCAAAGAATGAGAAAAACATAGGAATGATACATTCTGTAAACAATTAGGGTTAAAAATAGAAATGCTCAGACACGGCAACAATCCGACCAGGATATACAAATTTGAATGGGTTTCATTTTGAGGATTAGATGTAATCATTAGGTAGAGCGAGGTGGAGAGAAGCACACTGAGACGAGTCTTAAAAAAATAAAATCCAAACTTTCCCTAAATTTGGTCTAACTTTCTCAGTGTTCTCCATAAGCTGATAGAGAATTTTCTCTTTCTAGGTACCATCTCAGACTGTTACTCGCTTTCTTCCTTTTTTTCTCTGTCCGTCACTAGCCATGAAGTCCCCCCATGGGAGTTGGGCGAGCAGAGGACTGCAACTTTCTAGCTCGACCTGGCGCTCATATGCACTTCAAACAGCTGTGAGAAACAACCTCTGGTGCTGGCAGGACCTCAAAGAAGCATACTTCCTAAATACACATCTAGCAGCTCGGAAAGAGGCTTTATAGAGAGTGGATGGCGAGTGTTTCTGTGTGTGAGTGTATTTGTAAGAAGAAATTCAAAGACAGGAAAGTAGAGAGATACAGGGAGTTTCGAGTGGTGTGACAGCAAAGAAGACACAAAAAAGGGGTGTGAGGGATGTTTTAGTATATATGCGTGATCTGCGGAAGTGATTTTCAGTTCGACAGAGAAAGATGTAAAAATGAATGGCATGTTAGTGGAAATATGTGTGTGAGTGAGAGAGAGAGAGAGAGAGAGAGAGAGAGAGAGAGAGAGAGAGAGAGAGAGAGAGAGAGAGAGGCAGAGAGAGAGTCAGACAGGCAGACAGAGAAACAGACAGGCGGAGAGAGACAGACAGACAGACAGACAGACAGAGGGACAAACAGACAGACATGCAGGCAGACACAGAGAGAGAGAGACAAGCAATGAAAGTGTCTGTCTGTCTCTTTGTCTCTTTCCAGGCAGGCAGGCAGAGAGACAGACAGGCAGGCAGAGAGAGACAGACAGACAGGCAAAGAGAGAGAGACAGACAGACAGACAGGGAGGCAAAGAGAGAGACAGACAGACAGGCAGGCAGGCAGAGAGAGACAGAGAGACAGAGACAGACAGGCAGAGACAGGCAGGCGGGCAGAGAGAGGTGAAGAGAGGGAGAGACAGACAGGCAGGCAGAGAGAGACAGACAGACAAGCAGGCAGAGAGAGAGAGACAGCCAGGCAGACAGACAGACAGCCAGGCAGACAGACAGCCAGGCAGGCAGACAGAACACACACAGAGAGAGAGAGAGAGAGAGAGAGAGAGAGAGAGAGAGAGAGAGATGCAGTTAGGTAGCTCGAACCCAGCAGTGGTCTGGTCCACTGTGCCTCTCTGTTGAAATCCAGATTGCTGTTATGATTGAGTGATGGATATGGGAACATGTCTGCCATATCGTACTAGCCTTCTGCTCACATTCCAACAAACACATCTTAAATCCAAAGAGGTGCAGTAATAACGGAAGAAGACTTATCTCAATTTGGAGATGTGCCTATGAGCACACAGACAACCAATTAACTTTTAGCCTGAAAATACTAAAAATAGTGTGTGTTTGGACCAAGATGTAAAAAACAATCTTAGAAGCAGACATGGCATTTAATTTTTTTGAGTAAACTGTCTCGAGGAGTAGTTTAATGCTGTTACTTTTGCCTGTTCCCATGGTTTTCTCTTCAAGTCCTTTCTCCACCCCTGTCCTGTCCTGTCCTTGGTTTGTTACTTGACTGTGTTCACCTGTTCTGTGTTAATCCTTTATTAGTTTGTCTACTGTTTCTTAGTAGCATTGCAGTCTTTGCATAAATTTGTATTAAGTTCAAGCATTGTCAATATACATGGTTAATATGCACAGTATAAACCAACCAGGCATAACATTATGACCACCTGTCTAATATTGTGTTGGTCCCCCTTTTGCTGAGAAAAAAGGCCTGACCCGCCATGCACTGTGTATTCTGACACCTTTCTATCAGAACCAATTCTTCAGCAATTTGTGCAACAGTAGCTCGTCTGTTGGATCGGATCACACGGGCCAGCCTTCTCTCCCCACACGCATCAATGAGCCTTGGCCACCCATGACCCTGTCGTCGGTTCACCACTGTTCCTTCCTTGGACCACTTTTGAGAGATACTGACCACTGCAGACCGGGAACACCCCACAAGAGCTGCAGTTTTGGAGATGCTCTGATCCAGTCGTCTAGACATCACAATTTGGCCTTTGTCAAACTCACGCAAATCCTTACACTGCCCATTTTTCCTGCTTCTAACACATCAACTTTGAGGACAAAATGTTCATTTGCTGCCTAATATATCCCACCCACTAACAGGTGCCTTGATGAGGAGATAATCAGTGTTATTGACTTCACCTGTCACTGCTCATAATGTTATGCCTGATCAGTGTACACCCATGGGTAATATGTATTTATATAAATATTGATTGGATGCTTGATGGTGGCTGGTTTTCTCCTCAAGGACAACTACTTATGAGCTCAGATAATCAATCAATCAATCAATCAATCAATCTATCTATCTATCTATCTATCTATCTATCTATCTATCTATCTATCTATCTATCTATCTATCTATCTATCTATCTATCTATCTATCTATCTATCTATCTATCTATCTACCCGCCTCCATTATTATGTGAAAAAATAAACTGGCCACATGTTTTCAATGTTGATTCAAATGTTTCCCATTACATTTTTTTTTTCTTAGATGGAAAAAGATCAAACATCTCAGTTAAACTGCCACCATCAGTGCCAACAACAACAAAAAACCTGTGAGCTTTCACCTTCTACTACTTCCTGTTTCCAGTCTTGCAGGTATGACATTATCACTATTCTGAAAAACCATGCACATTGCAAGATTTAAAGCATCTTTTGTTCAAGCTGCTCTCAGCAGCAATTCTGAAGCAGAAACTTAGACACATTTTGTCATTTTTTGGCACCGTTCCCCTCACGATCCCCACTGTTAATAAAACATCTGTTTAGAGGAGAAATGTAGGTCTCTGTGGTGGGCTATGGTTTGTGCGCTCGATAGAAATAAATCTTGTGGATTGCAAACTTCCAGCCATTTGAGAGAAGGTTTCGTTTGTACTGTGTGTCAATCACGTTATGCGTATATAGCACATTGCTCCAAACCTTTTTAGGACATGACTTTTGAAAAAGCACTGAAAGGAAGGGCTTGTGCATGGACTTTGTGTTCCTAAACAGCTAGTTTCAGCCAATTTCTGTCAAAATTGCTGACTATACCTTTAATGTTGACAACAGCTGCGATGCATGAATCTATGGGGGAAGTTGTTTTCCTTCAGTCTGTCAAAAGTAATAGCTAATGCATCCTCTATCATTTCTGCCTACATAAACAACACAAACTCGTAAAAAAAAAAAAAAAAAACTGCACACAAATGCTAATGCCAGTCAACGTTATTCATCAGTCATGTCTCAAGCGATGTTAACAATTATGTCAATGTTAATAATACACATCTGAGTGTGAAACATTTTGTCTTTTAGCAGATCTTATTGTTTTTTTTTGTTGTTTTTTTAACCATATTTCATACCACAGTAATGTTGAATTCTCAAATCTGATTGGTCAGAAGGCGGTCATTTTCTAAAACGGCAGCTCTGGCAGTTGTGCAAGCTGTAATTCTAATCATTAATGCAATTGTTCTAATCGATCTTCATCTTTTAGTCTTATTAACTTCAAAAGGGGCTGGGGAAAAAAAGTAATCAGAAATGGACAAAAAAAAAAGCATTACCTACATTACAGTCTGTTCAGACAACATCAAGAAAGTGCTTCCTCAGTCTGACGGCCAAAATTGAGAGGCTCAAAAGGAGCGTTTTCCCTTAGGCCATCAACTCCTGAACTTAGACATGTCCATTTGCAGGTCCTTTAGGTTTCTATAAAGAGTAATTTACTCCATTGCCTTTCTGCATGCTGCACTTTGCTTAATTTGTTAAGTTGACATTGAACTCACCTGCATATTAAATACGTCACCTTCCATTCTGTAACGTTTGCACATTCTGAACTGTTACTACATATAACATGTTGCACATCATATTCTTTTACTTCTTATTTCTATTCATTCTTTTTTTTAACTTAGCTTTCTAAAATTTAGTTTATTTATATGCATAGTCTAAGGAGGAGTTGGCTAGACAATAAAAAAAAACTAATTAAAAATAAATAAATTAATTAATAATATTGCAATAATTGTCAAATGATTAATCTTGGTAGAAGCATCTAATTGATAATTCTATGTATTCTATAATTCAATTATATTTCTATAAGACATGTTTCCTTCCTTACATCGCCACCGCTTCTGAAATTTAAACACGATCCTGTGTAGTGTGCTGCAGTGTGCAGTAGTTCTTTCCCTATGAATACTAAAGACATTTTCTTACTTTCTTAAATATTTTAAATCCATAATTAAGTTTCCAAGAAAGCTGAATAAGCTCCTTGGATACTAACCCAATTCTGCTTCGAAAAGAATGCACCGATTTATTTATTTATTTATTTTTATAATCTACTTCCACTAGCATCATCAAGACTCATTGTTGGAGCGAGCTACACTAAGTCCTAGAGGCGGTTACTTTATGTTTATTCATAGTGAGACGTATAAAAAAATTAACTGCATAAATATTTAATGCTTTCAATAAAGCATAGTGCAGGAATATAGAATGAACTGGTTTTAATGAACCTTTTTAAGGAAAACGGATCAAAAACCTGCAGCGTCTATAGCCTACGTTTCGGAATGTATTCACTCTGTAATACAAAGAGATGTATGGAAAGTTATGTGTGGTTGTTCCAGAGACATCTAAAGACAAGAGAACAAAAGCAAATCTGCTGTGGATTTCAAAGTCGTCATACTGAGAGTGGGCTATGAAAAAGAAATCAAAAAAACAAAACAACAACCCGACAACGCTCACCGTCAGACCAGCGCATGGCATCATCGAGCTGTGATGGAATCCCTTTCCATAATGTTGTGTCTTTAGGGTAGCCCTGGTCCATGTGTCTCAAGTGGTCATCATAGCGCCAGTAATGGTTGTCCTTAAAGAAGTATGTCTTGTCGTTATGCAGCCAGACGAAGACAGCGTCTACGCCCTCCATGGGCAGGCCGAAATCACTGATGGGCCGTGGGTAGCCTTCCTCCACGATGTTGTCCTTGAATACCCAATATTTCACTCCTACAGGAAATACAGAGAATTAGAATATTGCACCAATGCTGCAACCAGTGCTAGAAAAAAGGTCTACAGACAATGCTACCTGTCTTAAAATCACCCCTCTGAGCCAGTATGTTGTACTTGAAATCCTAGTACTTCAATCCTAAAGAACTAGTATGTTAGCTCTAGGATGCATTGATTGATACTGATAATAGAGAAACACTCACACGAGTAACAAAAGCAAAATGATACACTGTGAATGAAGCTCAAGAAAATGTCACGAAGAGGAACTACAGCCTCTTCTTACAATACAAGTAACCTGACAAACATTAATTGCTAGCAACAGAGCAGAATCCAACAGTTTAACCAGTGCTAGCAAGGTGAGAAAAGGTTAGCTAGGTTTACAAAAAATAAAAGCTCTGGGATGTTGTACTTGATAACCTACAACTATTGGCCATTCCACTGCAATTAAAAAACAAACAAACAGTGTTTAATTTTTAAAAACGTCATTCAAACTCACACACACTTTTCTGAAACCCTACTCGAATCAAGATGGCTAACTAGAAAGTTAGCTAGCTAATGCACTTCATTTAAAATCAACGTTATAAAGAGCGAGCTTTGTAGCCTACACGCCTGAACACACCTATACACTTATGCCACTATTGAAGTAAACAGAGCTAAATAAAATGTTCAGTTACGTCCATGATTGATTAATATTAAGTTGGTTAAACACATCCATCATGAAATAATGGAAGGAGTATAGACACGATTAGTTAGTATAAAATAAAAAGCGCCAAGTTAAGGTAATTAGGTGTGTTCAGGGTTGGCAAAAAATTGTCCAATGGTCAAGAAAAACAAAGGAAAGACAAAGCGAAACCTAAAATCATGACTACGTTACCATATACAGTAATATAACATTACATAATACATTTTCATTTGACACAGTATTAAATACTTGTTATGTAGTTACAGTCATGACAGATTTTATTAAAAAACACAAACCTGACCTTTAAAAAAGACGATCTTATGGTCTCCGGGTCTCTCATACACAGCATCGATGCTATCCAGGTTAGCAGGCAGACCTCTCCAGAAGCGATGGATCTGGGTTGGTCTCAATGACACCAGGTGCTTATCCCGAGTCAGTCGCCAAAAATACTTCCCTTAAAAAGAACAACAACCTGAATTTAGCCTGATATACCATTATGTGGATTTCTGAGGGAACTTTTCTGTTTGCTCGAGCTGTTTTAAAGCCATCACTTCAGTCAACGCTCAAAATAGTTTTTACACCACAGTGACACTGATTAGTCAGGCGATGCTGAACTCTTTTTTACCAAACTAACAAAAACAAACAAATGAACAAAAAGAAAGAATTTGCACCTGTTTTGGTTTGTGTTCATGTTCAGCATTAAAAGTCTTTGTCATGTCAACCTCCACAGTGGTGCTTAGGAAAATAGACACTTAGGGCTTTAAGGGTTTGTATTATTTAAGTATTTCCGTTTTTACCTAGCCTACTAGAGACAACATATTCATAAAAAGGTTTAAAAAAATGATTTTTTCACACAGTTGTTTCTATCTTTAAAGTAAATGATGATATCAAACCCATTTCTGCTCTCAGAGATGCCCCAAGTGCTTGTTTATAAGCAGTTAAAATGTGAAGTTCACTCACACTAAAAGCCAAAAGAGTCCTGACTCATTTTATATTAGACTTGCGGTGATAAAATAATTCATTAGTTTATACTGATTGAAAATGTCCCAGAAGTCGATTTAACACCAGTGTACATGTAAAAAAAAGGTTAATGTCTATAACCTTGCTTTATGTTTATTTTCTGTAGCAACAACTTATACAAGGACTTACTATATGCTCCGAATTAAAGGGGTGTTACTGTTGATATTGTGTAGGCTTTATAACAACCTTAAAAGTAATTTTATGTTTTCCAATATGGGAGATTCTTTAGAATATAGGGCTTTGTGTTTTCTCCATAACATGACATTGTATTATATTAAAAGACAAAAAAGGGAAACATTTATAGCTGCTATAGTGTAAGTGATCAGAGGATGTTATCACAAAAAGATTAAAAATGCTCTATAAAGGACTTTTATAACTTTTAGACTTTAATAAAAAGGATATTGTTACTCTGTTGTATAAGTAAAATAAAATGTTTTGGGATGTGGGATGTGTTATAGGAAAATAGGCAGGTTTGAAGTGCTAAGTGTAACCCGTCACGCTGTATCACACCACCCAGTCAGTGATTTTTATCTGTATCTCAGCATGCCCTGTCATGTTTTATTCCTTACATACTTCCAAACAATCTTTTCTAATTTAGCGTCTGATCAGGAAATTGATGTCCTTAGGACAGCAACTGTGCACAAAGCATGAACGAGCCACTCGGTTACGAGTTCGTATCGATTGCGCGTTGGAGTCTTTACCTTTGAAAAAGAAGGCCTCCCCTCGGATTTGAGCCACTGCATCAAAGTGACTGGTACATCTGTCAGGGGCATCACGTGCTGGCCTGAGAGATGGTGAGAAAAAGCAGAAGAAGAGAAAGAACAAATGAGGAAGAAAAAAAAAACACCAAAGGCGTTGCTTGCTATCAGATGACAGTGAAGAATATACAGGCTTTTTTCACCCATTGATCTCTTCTGCTATAAACAGAGTCTGGGTGTGTAAGTGTGTGCAACTGTGCAGTCAAGTGTGTGTTCATTTCAAGCTTGCTATATTTGCCCAGGCAGCATGATTGATCAAAATTTTAAGGGACATGTTATCACCTGCTTGCAAAAAAGGGTCTTTGCATGCGTTATCCCTCGGCTTATGACTCGCCGTGTTTGCTTTGCTAATGACACCGGGATTATGGCTTTTCTTTTTACGAGACAGCACTCACTGTGCACCTTATTAACAAAGATCTTCATTCACAGCTTATTAAGAAAGCTCTCAGGGATAAAGAAATATTAAAGACCTTAGTTAGGATAAATCCAACTTTATTCACCCACCATCTGTGAGGAGGGAAGGAAAGAAAAATGAAGATATACAAGCTGGTCTCGATGGCCCGAGTGTCCACTGACAGCGAGACAAGGATTAAACCTTTTATTTCATTCTGACAGCTGCTCATGTTTTATAAAGGAAAAGTTCACTCTGAAAGTATTGAAATAGGTTTCAACTGGTTCTGGTGCTAATTTTTAGAAGAAACATCTCAAAAGAACAAGAGCTGCTGTTCTTGCTATCCGTGTTCCAGCAATATTCAACATGAATATGGATAAGAATCCAACATAGGAACATTTGAGACAGAGTCAAAGGTCAAGAATGCAATGCAGCTATATGATTCAATTTTAAAATTAGGCAGAGACTCGGGTCAGCAAGCTAGAGACTCGGGTCAGCTAAAGCCAAGACGATGCTGCTTTCAAAGGTATTGACATTATTGATGTTAATTAATGATTATATAGATGTTAAAGTTTGAACTAGATCAACAACGACCTGTGGGTACTAAAAAAAATGGAAACAGACCAAAAACTCAACTTCGAATTTCATTACAAAGTAAATCTTGTATATATCGCCTATCTTATATTAAGATGAACAGGTTGCTCTGGGTGAATTTCTCCTTTAGCTTCAAGGCATGTGAACGTGAAAGTCTACATCTGTGTGTATGTGTAAATGTGGAGATGTACTCACGGCACTGTGGATCTGTTTTCTGGCAGGTCCATTAGAACAGGTGGATCGTCGGTATTAGACACGCCATCTGGACGAGCTGTGTGTGAGACTGAGTCCCGTACACCTGAGGGAAAAAGTCCCACGTCAGATGATAACAACGAAATTGATGTCCCTCAACGTTTTCCACACTCTGTGAGCTGTCTGTCTTGTTTCCCTAATCGCTTTCTTTATATGGTTGAAGCTTCCTTGTTGCCCTGACAGGTAATTAGTCCTACTTTGGTCAACTGTGTTCGGATTTCTGTTACGCACATGTAACTGAGGTAATGTGACTGTGCAATGGAGCGCTATTCAGAAGTCGCACAAAACTTGTTACACACGCAAGGTGGACTCTAAGTAAAACAGAGGCGTGTCTCAAGCAAATGAGAAAAGTCAATGTGCTGCCGATTAATGAAGATGGAAGCCATAATTACTGTTATTAATGTGATAATTAGGACTACGCATGCAGCAATATACTGAAAATATACTAGACTTGCCATTTTCTCATTTCTATACATTATAAATCATTTATATACACTAGAATCTCTTCCTTTTTCAAATTCTTGATTTGATGTTACACCGTATTATATTTGATGGCAAAGAAAACAAAAGGCATTTAATACTTTAGTCCATATTTTCCTATGTTTTCAGGTTTAAAAGGCAAGTCTTTGTGTCCTTGTGTTTAAAGTAAGTGGTCTAGATGCTAGTAAAACAAGTGCAAAATCTGGCAACCTTGGAGGCATGAGTTGCCTCAGGAAAACTTAAGCAAGTGCACAGACTGAATACAGACGGAGACTAAAAGTCTGAATACTGAAAAACTATTTTTTTTACCCTCGTAAATAACAATGCAACTCCGATTACTCTGTTAAAGTGTAACTTCCTCTGGTGTTGATTAGTCGATCAGTCAATTTTTTTTTTTCAGACTATAGACTCTGCCCCACTCTATTTTCGTCTGGCACCATTCTGACCCGAGCGATGAACTTTTTTATACGGTTATTGGATTTCTCCGAATAAACATGTCAGTCTTCCTTCACACAGAATTTGAGCAGCCTTAAAAACACAACTGCGGCTCCTCATTTAGAACAGAAGTGGAAAAATACATAGAGGCAGAGCAGCACATTTGATTTAGCCATTCTTCATGCTTTGGGAGCGTGTAATTATGCTGCACCGAAATGATGAATTTTTCTAATAACAAATGAATATCAGGAGGAACTGGGTGGCATTATGTAAATGATATCAGGCTAAATGATCACCACTAGATCTCATTAATTGCGGGGAATATCAGCATTTTTGGGGCGGGGCGTTTCCTTAATCAGTGTGAGTAATGCGTATAAACTTTTGTTCGAACGCAAACTTTATCTGTCACATCAGATTATTCAAACAAATACTGAGTCCGTGCCACGGCAGGGGCTAATGGCTTAACCTGAGTTCACCAGAGGTCTCAGGATCTCGCAGCATATCATCAGTCCATCCAATCTTAATGTTTTCTCTCTCCCTCCCTCCATCCCTACCTCTCTCTCCCTCCCTCCCTCCCTCCCTCCCTCCCTCCCTCCCTCTCTCTCCCTCCCTCCCTCTCTCTCCCTCCCTCCCTCTCTCTCCCTCCCTCCCTCTCTCCCTCCCTCCCTCCCTCTCTCCCTCCCTCCCTCTCTCCTCCCTCCCTCCCTCTCTCCCTCCCTCTACTCTCCGTGTCTGGCGAAGGCTGGATGCACAGTAGCACGCTCAATTGTGATAGGTTTGGTCCGAGCCTCTGAGACGGCCCATTAAATCCCAGAGTTCTCCATCTGTCACAGCACGGCCATGTAATTACATCAATAATCCTCTAACATAAAGAAATCTGTTCTTAGGTCTGCACTATTCTCAGCCTCTTGTTTCTGGCTCAAGTGTTTATATATCCCTTATTTTTATAGACATGATCTGGGTGTTGTTCAGAGAAACTGGTCCATGTTTACGGTGGTTTAACTGTTATGTACTCAGATGTGGGAAGTTTATTACATATGTTGTTTTTCCTGTGGTTTCACGTAGATGATTTACACATGGTATCCTAAAATATAAAAATATTATTGACAATATTCATGACAGAATCATACCTTTAGGGCTTTTAGCTGTTTCTTCTGAGGAAAGCTTGGGATTGACAGTAGGTACTGTAGTTACTATAGAATCTACTGCCAGTAAATTGGTCTTCTGACAATCGGTTGCTTCCTCATTCCATCCTGAAGTCTTTTTTTTTTTTTGGTGATTATATAGGCAATTTGAGCATTGTATAGATATAGATTCAGGACATTTCCCCTCCTTGTCAGCATAAGGTTGTGCTTAACAGAATACTAGCTCAATCTCTAATACATACTTCCTGTACTATCCTGATTTTTTATGAGGCTTGTTTATGTTGATTGTCTTACCTTCTATACTGCTCATGCCATGCATTTTGGATTGGTCTCAGGATTACACTTTAGATCAGTTTTTTGCTTACTGTTTGTTTACGGAATTTTTTGCACGTTCTCCCTTTGTCTGTGTGGCTTTTCCTGTTAAAAATCTCGGTATTTCTCCCATTTCCCCAAAACATGCCATCAGATGCGTTGCCGAGTCCGAAACAAACATACCACTGGAATAAGCTTCGGATTCATTCTGACCCTGAAAAATTTTACACTCCACCTCTGTCACCAGCACAGGTGCAGGTGTTAAATGCTATCAGATGCGCCTGCTGAGAGGCAGCGTCACCTACAATACCCACTGATTATTGCAAATACTTACTGAGAACAAAAAGGGGACAGACATGTCGCACAGTGACATTCTATGTCTATCAGAAATGTATTATAAGATTTATTTATCTGTCAGCCATGATAGTGTCCCTTCCCCTTCTTCTGTAATAACTCTTTTGTTTTTTCATCAGTGCTGGAATCTCAAGGTGGGATTCAGTCTCGTGAGGTTCATTGCACAATTTTTAGAAAGGACATTCTATCTTTGGTTTAAACTACATAGGGGAAGAAGGGAAAATATAAAGGGTTAGGAGAGAGAACAATAAGAATGTAGAAAACCTGGACAAAAACAAGAAGTTGCTTAGCAGTATTCGGGTTGCTAGTTATTTTAAGAAGCACTGAGGGATTAAATGTTCTTTTTTAATGGTGATAAATGTTATAGTTACTTTATAATTATTCACAGGTTATTACTAGCCATAAAGGTTGCACTGTACAGCACATGGCATTAAAATGCATAATTATTACGACCTATTATTAGGATTCTATAAAAATGCTTATGAAAAATTATTTACATTCTACAACCCTATACACATATATAAAGTTTTATTCGTATACGCTTCATAGAAAGTGCTCCAAGTCTTTTAATTAGAACCTAGGACTTTTGGAGAATGTAAAATATTTTTCTGGTGTCAAAAGTTCTAGTGCATACGAAGGAAAAGGAATGAAGAAGAGGGCGTAGGAGCAAGCGAGTTAAAATTTAGAAGATGTGAACAATCTACTGTATGAGTCAGAAAGAGAGAAGGGAAGCTGAGAGCTGCACAGTTCAAATAGTGACTATTCTTACCATAAAGCTGCCAGACTCTGACTTTGTCTTCATAAGGGAGATCGTACTTAAGTGGGTCTCCCACCGGCCCCTGGTAATACGGACGCATGATGGACTCCATGGCAGACGTATGTGCGAGTCCGATGGCGTGGCCGAACTCGTGTACTGCCACGGCGAACAGGTCCATGCCATGAGTATCTGCAGATACAAAATTTACACTGTTTCAGGATTAAGACGTTACGCTCGGCTGCACTTTAAAATAACCACCGCGATGTATAGAGGATAATGATTCAGGACTCCGAGTTGCATAAGAGCAACTTAGGAGGCTGCTTGAATCTGATAGGGAGGCCACTCTTATGCTTTCTCCTTCTTCAGTTCTAAAAGTTCTTTATACAATAAATATATAAATGTATAGATTAATCTCTATATTCAGAAAGTTGTGAAAGGTTCAGACATAAATGCTTTCCATTAAATAGCAGTAGATGTAACGTAACTATCATAGAACCAGGAAACTCAATCAAATGTGAGGACAGACAGGATAAGAAAGTTATATTATATTATATTATATTATATTATATTATCATCATTGTATGTGTAACCAAATATAAATGCATTCTTGTAATTAACAGATACAAATAGATACATGTACAAGGCATAGTATTTATTTTTTTTCATTAAAAAAACATTCACAGACTAGAGAATTTCTTTCTGCCTGGAATACTGCAAAAAATGACAAGTAGGATGTTTCATCAGATATGAAGCGTGTAGGACAAAGACGCTGCACCATGCATTTACAGCATGGATTCCTTCATCCTTAGTAACTGCCTGGTCAGGGCCAGGGCTTTTAATATTAAGCTACTAGTTTGTTAATTACATTTTTTAGAAAATAGTGACTATGCAAGGTTAAAAAAAAAAAAATTATGAACTGGAATGATGTAGCTGACTTTGAGAGCCAGAATTCACAGATTATGTTTCAAGTCCTGGCATTTCTACCTCTGCCCCCCCTACCCAAACACACACACATACACAACCCCCCCATCATATCATCACAGTTCATACTGCATTCAGGAAAAAAAACCCACTATGCTTTAGACCATGCCCACATCTGGTTTCAATCCAAAATACTGACACAGATATGAATATTTAAAGCCTTACTTCAACTTTACACATATGCGTGCTAGAATAAATGCTGTGATTTGCTGAAAAAGACCTCAATGTAAATGTGCACATCAGAGACATCTTCAGAAACCCCTGTAGTTTGCATTTTGTATGAGCTTCAGGCACTTCAATGGCTCCCCGGCACAAAAGACTAAATTTACCGAAGTCACCTGGATGACTTACGGCCACAATGCATTCTCTAATCTACAGGCAGACACACTCACACTCCAAAAGGCAGATATGCGACTGAAGAAGTGCTCTGACTCTGAAGTTTTGGTATAATGACGCTCCTATCGAGACACTTCGGCATCTATTTGTGCATGTCAGAGGCCCAAGGAGCTTCTCAATGATCACTTGGCAGCACATTCTTTGGGATGAATCTCTGAGGAAGGAGACACACAACATGCCAGATGAAGGTGTCTCTGCTGGTACAGATAGTGTCGTGTATAACAGATGATGATTAGGAAAGAACGGTGTGATTCGCAGCACAGTCATGGAGCTCTGAGCGTACGGTTTCCGATGGAGCCTCTGAGGTGATATGGTGAATATTTTTCAAGGTGTGGACAAGAGTTCGTATTTATGCTCACGGTAGCAAGCAACAGGTTGCTTGAGTTGCTTGTTTTCTGCCGTTTGTGGGCATGTAGTAACTGCTATTGTTGTGGCGTTACATAGAAAATGCCTGTTGAGAGCAGGATTAGCCTCTTGCGGTCATAATGGTCTAATTCCGTTGATTTTCAATGCTGTCTCATTCATTTAAAAGTCAAATAATTTCCATGAGTTAAGTACTTCATGGCTATGAAACAGATCTTGAGAAATATCACCTCAATACAATAATCCACAGTTTATTAAAAAATTGCCACCTTGTCATTTCTTCGGCACTTCTCCCAGTTTCTCTCCAGTCTTTCTTTCACTTTCTTTCTCCTGTAGTAGTTTGATGAATTTAGCTTTTTCCACTTTAACTGCCAAAGGGATCACATGCAAACATTGTAACTCCCATCCGTTGTAAAGGTAGTCAGAAAGTAGCCAATACCCCAACACTAGGGACTGACAGCTACGTAATATAAGTGATAACGGATGAGTGTAATTTCTTCTACCCACTCTCTGGCTCAGTGTGCCTCACACACACTCACATCCACACACACAAATGAGAGACTGGTGCCAAATTGCAAAAGTCATCAAAAACACACCTGCTTAATGAGGCTTTTCTTTGGGCCGCAATCATCAGTCCGCATTAGCGGGCAACCAGAGAGATAATTAATAAAAGCTATTTTCATGCTGTCAAAAACAGCACAGCAATCCTGCTACTCTGCTTAACTGACCCACAGGAGCGCGTCAATCCCGCACCATAGGGCACTCCAGCTGCCACTCAATCAATGAGGAGTCACCTACCAGCATAAATGGAGCGTTTAACATTAGGCACTTCTGCTTGAGCTCCGTTTCACATCAGAAGTAATTATGCACATTAGCAGATGGTTCTCAATGGGGGAAAGTTCCTACATCCTGCCAAGAACAATACGCCTCAAAGATGTTTTATGAATAACGGAGGAGGCTGAGGAATGCTTAGAGAGAAAACGGTAAAGGGTTGTTTCAACACGGCAGGTAGCGTTCGATCCTGAGTTTTACATGTTCTAGTTATATCTGCATGGGTTTCCTACAGGTTCTCAGTTTTTTCTTGGTCTCCAGAAACATTCTAGTAGGTGAACTACTCTAAATTGCCCCATAGGTGTGTATACACTGTGCCTTTTAATGGACAAACATCCCATCTGAGGTGTATTCACGGCCATGGAACAATTTCCCTTTGTATTCTGAAAGGGGAATATGCTCAACATCTATGTAGGGACCTTCATAAACTTTGAAGGTTTCCTCCAGCGGTCAAGCCGAAGAAAAATTTTAGAATGCTCAATAACTGAGAACGTTGTGTCCACAACTTTGTAATTATATTCTAAAACAGTTCATTAATTAAAAGAAATGTTTTTAGAATAACCAAAGAAGGAAATCTATTTCAGGAAATGTATTCTCTAACCTTTTAAGAACCTGTCAAATACTTATTGACTGCTCTAGTAATGTTCTTTGTTAGCTTGGATTTTAAAAAGGGTGTAAAAAAAAGTGTGTCGTCCAGACGAATCAATGAATCATTTGCACTTCACAAATACAAGTTATACCCACAGTCTCAGTCTTGCTTTAGTGATTGAATCAAAAAGACTTTTCCAAGGACTCTTATTCACAAGTACTGCTTGAAATTATAGTAGGAATGTAATATGGGATGTATATGAATAGATTATTAAGAATGAACATATAATGTGTCATAAACATGCATATACTGAAACAAATCACACTTTTCCTTTAAAACTTGCATGACGAAATAAAGAAATTGGCACAGGTGGGAGTTTTTTCCTTTCTTGTGGGTGAAAAAAAGACCATGTTCATTGGCATGAATGTACAGCATTCATTCATTCATTCATTCATCCTTAGTAACTGCCTGGTCAAGGTGGTTTAAAATAGGCTCCCGGTTTGTTCATACTTTAGAAAATAGAACTACCTTAATTTGCTAGAAAATATTCAAAATAAATGCACAAGCAGGATTTAAAGATGCAGTCTTGTACATCATTATGGACCAATTAGATACTTGAATGATGTTGCTGCTGAGGAAATGTCAGAGAAATTTATGGTAGGGTTTCATGGATGGATATACGGATGGATGGATGGATGGATGGATGGAGGGAAGGCAGGGAATGGAGGGAATGGAGGGAAGGAGGGAGGAAGGAGGGGATGGAAGGAGGGAGGAAGGAGGGAAGGGATGGAGGGATGGAGGGAGGGAGGGAGGGAGGGAGGGAGGGATGGAGGGAGGGAGGGAGGGAGGGAGGGATGGAAGGAAGGAGGGAGGGAGGGAGGGATGGAAGGAGGGAGGGAGAGAGGGAAGGTAGGGGGGGGAGGGAGGGAGGGAGGGATAGGAGGGAGGGACCGAGGGAGGGAGGGAGGGAGGGAGGGAGGGAGGGCGGGAGGGATGGAAGGAGGGAGGGAGGGAGGGAGGGAGGGAGGGAGGAAGGGGAGGGAGGGAGGGAGGAAGGGGAGGGAGGAAGGGGAGGAAGGGGAGGGAGGGAGGGAGGAAGGGGAGGGAGGAAGGGGAGGAAGGGGAGGGAGGAAGGGGAGGGAGGGAGGGAGGGAGGAAGGGGAGGGAGGGAGGGAGGGAGGGAGGAAGGGGAGGGAGGGAGGGAGGGAGGGAGGGAGGGAGGGAGGAAGGGGAGGGAGGGAGGGAGGGAGGGAGGGAGGAAGGGGAGGGAGGGAGGGAGGGAGGAGAGGGAGGGAGGAAGGGGAGGGAGGGTGGAAGGGATGGAAGGAGGGAGGGAGGGAGGAAGGGATGGAAGGAGGGAGGGAGGGAGGGAGGGATGGAAGGAGGGAGGGAGGGAAGGAGGGAGGGAGGGAGGGAGGGAGGGAGGGAGGAAGGAAAAGACATAAAAGAAAGACAAACAGAAATGAAACCATTTCAGGATTGTTCAGTTTAAGCCACGCCCACTTTGGGTTTAAATCTGAATACAGCGAGAGATAGTAACATTGCATTACAACTTCACTAAACACTAGTTTAGTGTTGTAAAGGAATCATTTTTATAATCCCACTATCTGGTGAAGAAAATCTGATTCACTTTTCTCAAGGTTTCTTCCTCATGAAGTCTCCTTGCTATTGTAGCTTCTGCTTTATTCTCATTTCTCAAGATCTGAGTGTTTATCTGAATTTCTGTTACATACAGTATAACATAAAAATACAACTTTCAATTCCAATAAACTTAATCAAATAAGTTCAAGTCTGATCTAAGCACCATGGTAGAAAACAAGTTGTTCAGTGGCCCAAAGTAGCTCTGAATAACCTAACTTGTTTATTTAACCCATTTGACGTACATCATCTCCACAAGATGATGCAGCAAACACCCTTACGCACACTTGAGTCCTTAGAGAGGTGAATTAGAGACTAGAGAAGCTATTATGGGGCCATTAAACTGCATTTACTACATTAACAAAGAGGCTGCATTTGTAATTTGTTTTCTGAAAATTACAAATTCCGGGTATCTGGAGAATGTACTTGGAAGAGTGGATATGGAGAGCCTTAAATGAGGCTTGACATCAGTGGGGAGACAGGAAGCATGACACAGAATTCTGTAGTGCTAAAATTAAGTTAAAACAATTTGACTCAGAGTGAACAAGACTTTTGTATCTACTTGTAAGACTCTAAGTGCGGTCCAAACCTTTATCTTTTTTTCCCCCACCACTACAGACATACACTTGCCAGGCACCCCATGCAAACATATGCTTTCTTGATCTAGGGAATTATTAGTACAGACCTCACATCTGTCTAGGAGCATATGGCCTCGACAAAAAAAAAATGCAAAAAGGGTAGCGACGCCGTTTCCTAGAACCCACAGAGCTCCTTCCTTCCCACAGAGCCATGCGATAGTCGGTTCAGAGAGGTACAAGCTACAGGGATAAAGTACTCAGATGATGTAGAAGTGCATCTGCTGCTCTAGTGCTGCCTCCAGGGGTCTGCACTGAAATGGCTTTGCCATGAGCAAAATGAGGTTAGAAAGTCAACACAGACAGACTAAAACCTCTCACAGTCTGAGTCTCACACCTCCACCTGGAGACCCAAAAAGCCAGGCCTTGTTGTCAACATAAAATACACCATAATACTGCTTTAAATGGTTTAGTCGGAGCAAAATGAGGTCACAAACCCAGCTTCGACTCAAACTTTTCACTTTTTTTTTTCGGTCTGAAAACCTGAATCTTGGATTTATTTCTGGATTGGATTTATTTGGATTTATTTGAAAAGGCAGCATGGAGCGCCTTTTTTCAGCTCATTTTTGTCCATCAGAAATATGATGTGGGTTGTCCTCCTTGGATCAAAGGAAAAATCTGATTAAATACCCTATTCTCAAACTGTTTCCCCAAGACCCAATTGAACATGTTATCTCTCATCAAAACCATGTCCTACAACCCTTACCTTTACATAACCTTACCTGGAGATCTGAAAGTCCAAGCCTCATCATCATCAAAGTGTGTGTCTCCTGCAGTGAAGCGTTCTCCTGGGAAGAAGGCATGGGCTACAGTACCACCGGGCCCGTCGAAAGGATAGCCGTCATTGTGGTCTGCTTTGGTGAAGTCGATTTGGATGTCCGCCTTGTTGCCCGCAACCTCATGGAAGTTGAGCGGTGTGATATCACTCCACACCTTCAGAGCGTAGTACATCAAGGCTCGAACTGTTTCCCTTCCTAGTACAGCCGATTCCTTGGGAAATGTCCGCACCCTGGGAAGAAAGTAAAGTCCATAAGGCTACTGGTGCAAACTTATCTGATCTTGGGTTGCTTGGTAGATGTCAAATGACAATAATCTGGAAGGATCTGAGCAGGTGATTTGAACATCTCAGTATTAAATGACAGCACTTGCAAACATTTACATTTATGGCATTTGGCAAACACCCTTATTCAGAGTAGCTTACATTATACACCTAAGCATGTGAGGGTTAAGGGCCTTGCTCAATGATCCAGCAGTGGCATCTTGGTGGCCTTGGGATTTGAACTCACTTCTTTCTGATTGTAAGGCCAACATCTCAACCACTGAGCTTCCACATCCTTCACCCTTTGCCCCCAATCTCACATCTTGTTTGCATTTGCATATGAAATAAAATCTCTCATTAACATTAGACAATCGACTGGTTTCATATCCAGCCTTGCATCCAGTGTTCCAAGGATCCACTGCCCACTATTCAGGATAAAGCGGTAACTGAATATGACTTCATGAATGAATGTCTGTTCTTATTTTCATTTTGCACTTCATGGACAAGTAAATATTATTGCCAAAATAAACTAATTGGTTTTAGTCTAGGCATTTATAGAATAATAAAAGTAGTGATACCCGTGAATTACACAAAAGCATGGTAAACTCATAAGACCATCTTTTGAAACGGTCTCAACTGAGCCAACCCAATTGTGGATTAGGCGATAATAGGATTTAAGGGTTTTTTCCCCCGCTCTCTTCCTCTCCTAGACGACAGGATTCTGGTTTGTTCAAACACAAGACAGCCCCCTTTTAGAGGCCAAGTGCCACTTAGAAAAATCGTAATCTCTTCCACCAAGGGCAATTTGAAGCCTTTGACCTGACAGAGAAAGAATCAATGGAAAATTAATTTTCAGGTGCTGGCTCAACAAGTAGCAAGGAGAAACCATACCCTTGAAGTGAAATAAATACACATGCCAGGTTAATGGATTGCACTGAGTTTGAGTCAGATATGGACTGTATATTTGGACGCTGATACAGTAGGTAAATATCCTCTGCCAGTGATTTGAAGAGAAGGAAGGTCTGCCGGAGATGCAGAGATGATGCTTAAACCAGTGAGACAAGGTCAACAGCAGCCTATACTGCATTAGAGATGAGCTGAGTAAGTGTTCCATGTTTACAGTGTTAACATTGTTGGATCAGCTACAAAGCTATTACCCGTATCACCTTGCCTCTTTTCTGCATGAATTCTCCTGTGATTACGATTGACAGTGTCTTATAACCTTGCATTCACAAAGTATTCAGACCCTTCATGTTTTCTAAATTTTGTTGTGATGAAGGCTTATGCTAAAATGCTTTAAATTATTATTATCTGTTCACATCAATCAAAAACATATTTGTGATAACTTTGCAAAGACTTACAAATACTTGGAGGTACCTTCAAGCACCTTTGGCAGGGATTGCAGCTTCTACAGTTGGTGTGCACCTGGATATCTGCCCTTCTTCGCTGCAGATCCTGGTAGGTTGGATGAGGACTGTCGATAAGCAATCATTTTCAGATCTCTTCAGTGATGTTTGTTTGGGCTCTGGCTGGGCCATTTAAGGTAAGTTTTCCCTAACCCACTATTGCATTGTCTTGCTTGTGTGCTTATGGTCATTGTCCTGTTGGAAGACGAACCTTCATAACAAGCCTGAGGTCTTGAGCACTCTGATACAGGTGTCCCAATCCCTGCAAATAAAAAACACCTCCACAGCATGATGCTACCACCATCATGCTTCACTGTTGCAGTGCCCCAATCCTTACTACTGAAAAACACCCCACAGCATGATGCTACCTTCAGCATCCTTCTCCGTTGCAGTGCCCCAGTCCCTGCCACTGAAAAACACCACACAGCATGATGCTACCTTCACCATCCTTCTCCAATGCAGTGCCCCAGTCCCTGCCACAAAAAAAACCCACAGCATGGATGATATCACCATCATGCTTCACTGTTGCAGTGCGCCAATCCCAGCCACTGAAAAACAACCCACAGCATGATACTACCTTCACCATCCTTCACCACTGCAGTGCCCCAGAGTTCCAGTCCCTGCCGCTGAAAAACACCCCACAGCATGATGCTACTACCCTCATGCTTCACTGTTGCAGTGCCTTAATCCCTACCAATGAAAAACACCCCACAGCATGATGCTACCTCCAACATGCTTCACCGTTGCACAGTTGGAAGGTATTATACAGGTGACAACCAGTTCCTAGTATCCTCCAGACTTGAAACTGATTCCAAACAGACCAGCAAATCTCGTTTCTCACAGTCTGAGAGTCCTTTAGGCGCTTCTTTGCAAATTCCGAGGAGGCAGTCTTGCACTGAGGAGAGGCTTCTCAGATCAGTGGAGGGTTGCAGTGATGGTTGACCTTCTGCAACTTTCTCTCATTTCCACATATGATCTCTTGAGCACTAGAGTGACCCCTGCTCTAGGAAGATTCCTGGTTGTTCTCAACTTCTTACATTTTAGAATTGTTTTTTCCCCCAAATATGTGAGTTGACACAACCCTGTCTCTAAGCTGCAGCCAGTTCCTTATGGCTTGTTTTGGCAAAGGCTCTGTATACTTATGTCAATGTGATATCAGGGTTTTGCTCAGTCATTATGGGGTAATGAGTGTAGCATTTCAGCATAACACTGCAACATTACTGCAAGCGGAAAGAATGAAGGGGTCTGAATACTTTGTGAATGCACTATACATCTAAATATTCCAGTCATATCACATTACAGCAAGCGCCATGATACAATGAGCTTTATATTACGCTAGATGTAATGCTGGAAATGGTTATCTTGGAAACAGTGCCATGAAACATCTTACTCTTACATGTTATTCTTATCCACCATTTTTTTATCCAATGCCCACATTTTTGGTCAGACATTTTTACAATATGTGTTTAACTGTATATCTTTACACCATAAACACCCAGTGATAATACTATATGCAACTGGTGTTCCTTTATTATCATGAAAAGTAAGATCTTTTAAGGTACATTTAAGCATATTTCTCATGCCAAGCAGTATTTTGTCATGCTTTAGCTTTAATGTCTTGCCAGGGTTCATGAGTTCATCATAAAATCACTGGAAAATCAGAGTGCAAGTATCCAGTCCTACCAGTAATTATATAGTTTGTATAGAAAAAAGTAGCGTCTACAAGAAAGAATGTAAATACAGGGGAAGGAATATGTATATTAAGTATATTTCTGTGTGTGGGCAGTACTTTAGATTATATAATCATGAGAAAAACAGAGAAGTGGAATTACTGGGTTACTGACCTCTACATAAGACTGATCTAATGCAGTCTTTGAAAATATACTAGCAACTACAAGCTACAAATTCTTTGATTTTCTATAAAATACTAATAACTTAATAAAGTATTGGGCAAAAATACTACCAAAAATATCCTCTTAGTAACTAGAGTCTTTGCTCACAGGTTAGACCTTTAGACCTATCCTAGAATTTTGGATAATATGTAATGTGCTGTATGTGCTCCAACTCATAAATTCTCCAAGCTCTAGTTTAATGATAATGTCAAATCCAGTGCTTCAAGAAAATACGATTAGCAATATAGGCAATTTACTGCATTTCTTTTTTCTTAACCCTACTGACCAGCAGCAGGAAGTACTTTTATAGTTACTTATTCTCCTTACCCTTTTGATATCTTGTTTCTAGCTACTATATATCTTGCTGTCAAATGCTAAGGACTTCTTTTTAAAGAAGTACAGGAATCTTTGCAACTCAAGGCCAGCTGTGAAACCAGGGGTGAAAGGGTAGAAATTGTATTCCAAGCTCAATTTTTTTTCATCCATTTTCCCTTATACACTCTCTCCACAAGCATTCCATCCCATTGGTCACACATTTATCACTCTTTTACTCATGCTGTGTGTAAATGTTTTTGTACGCCAAACTGAACTAATAATAATAACTAAAAATCTGATGTGCACAATTTTACTTCATAAAAGCTAAAGACTGGAACTGTTAGAGCTTAGCCACTGCAGCGTATTGGCTACCATAAACACACACTACATAACTCTACCTTTTATTTAATTATTTATGTATTATTATTTTTTAATACAATGTGCCATTTTTTTCTAATTAAATGGCAAGTTTTATTTGTCTTAATTTATGGATTTATTTATGGATTAGTTGTTTTCTTTTCTTTTTTTTTCTTCCAAACTTATTTTACAAATAAATAAATAAATAAATAAATAAATGAATAAATAAATAAGCTAATTACACCACTTAGTGTAATCTTATTATAAAATTGTAGTAGCGTAGGCCAAGTACATGATTTAAAATCAGTAAATTCAGATATACATTAGTGCGTACATATTTTCACAAACTCCAGAGCTTTTATGATAAGAATAGAATAAGTTGCTTTAGGCTGCTCCCTGTTCAGGGTTGCCACAGTGGACCAACTGGTCCACACAACAACTTGGCAAATTGTTTTACGCTGGATGCCCTTCCTGACGCAACCCTCCCATTTTTCCACACTTGGGACCAGCACTGCATCCAGTGGCTGGGGTTGAGGCATTGGGTTGAGGCTGGGAATCGAACCCGGGCCTTCTGCATGGTAGGCAAGAAACCTACCACTGAGCCACCAATGCCACAATGCTTCAATGCCCCACAGTGATAAGAATGTTTTTCCTAAAAAAACAGATTTTTACATATTCCAGTTTTCTTGTGTAATCAAATCTGTGAACGATTTACAAATACATTCGTTTGTATCCAGCTTGATTAATGAGGTGCACTGATTCTAAGATGCTCCCTTTTAATTTCCAGTCATGGCCCTGTCCTTTGCCACTGTGTGACACTGCAGATTAAGCAGACAGGAGGGCATGTGGTTGAGGAATCTACTGTATGGTGTTCTAATCATCCTGAACAAGCTACCCCATCCACACACAGGCAAAAAAAACCCCAAAACAACAGAAGTATTATTCTCTTCATTCCTGTAGTGACTCAGACTGGTTATCAAGCTTTGATCACTTAGACAAAACCTCATCTCAAAGCACTAACAAACCTGATTTGATAATCCAGAGAGACGACAGCAGAATGATTAACGACCCGGAGAATGCCATCATCTGTCAGCATCAGCCAAACACACCGCCCACTTAGGTGTCCCGCAAGTGAATTGATTGGGATTGTATTGAACAGAAAACTTCCTAGAGCTTTGTTTTGTTAAAATCATGACAGATTTTAGTTGAGGGTAAAAGTTTGTGTCCCCTATGTTTTTTAAATGGATAATAAATTTACTTGTACCCACTGTTCGCAAAATAAATAGAAAGAAAGAAAGAAAGAAAGAAAGAAAGAAAGAAAGAAAGAAAGAAAGAAAGAAAGAAAGAAAGAAAGAAAGAAAGAAACGTGGGGCTATAATTTTAATAATACAACAAGGCAACAGAATAATAAAAATACACTATATTGCCAAATGTTTTGGGACATCCCTCCAAGTCATTGAACTCAAGTGTTGTTTTTCAGGGGTTGGTCTCAGCCCCTTAGTTCCAGTTGCTTTAGCACACCAAGACATTTTTGAAAATTTCAAGCTCCCAACTTTGGGGGAACAGTTTGGGGATGACCCCTTCCTGTTCCAACATGAATGAGCACAAAGCAAGGTCCATAAAGATATGGATGAGTGAGTTTGGTGTGGAGGAACTTGACTGGCCTGCACAGAGTCCTGAATTAGAGCAGAGACTCTGAGTCAGGGCTTCTCGTCCAACATCAGTGCCTAACCTCACAAATGCACTTCTAGAGGAACGGTGAAACATTCCCATAAACACACTCCTAAACCTTGTGGAAAACCAGAAGAGTTGAAGCTGTTATAGCTGCAAAGGGTGGGCCAACTCCATATTACATTCATGTGCATGTAAAGGCAGATGTCCCAAAACTTTTGGCAATATAGTGCATAAAGAAGGAAGTGTATGAGTCTCAAAGTATAAAATTTAGACATATCTAGCTATCTGAGTCTGAACAGATACATCAGTATGAATAAGCAGGATGAATTTTATGACTGAGAGGAGCCAAAAGCTGCTTAGAGCATACAAAACAGGTCACATGCTATTATAAATGCATGCAAATTTTGAACACAGATATAATTTTGTCTCAAGGAGCGGCAAACATGGCTGTAAATAGTCTGATCATGAGAAGGGGGGAGGTTTATTTCTTTAACCTAAAAAATAGAATAACTAAATTTTTAGCTTAATTTGCAAAATGCAGATTGTTGATCTGAGAAAAAATTAAATAAAGCAGATTAACAGGTTACATAATTCTTAAACAAATTATGTAGCTTTAATTTGTCACATATACATTACTGCACAGCGAAATTCTTTCTTCACATATCCCATCCTTGGAGGGTTGGGGTCAGAGCACAGGGGCAGCCATGATGCAGCACCCCTGGAGCAGGAAGGGGTCAGGGGCCTTGCTCAAGGGCCCAACAGTGGTAGCTTGGCAGTGCTAGGGCTTGAACCCTGATCAACAACCCAGAGCCTTAACCACTTGAGCTACCACATTATTTATGCAATTGTCTGATTAGTCTGATTATTTGGCTATAATTATTATTATGATTATTACGTTTTTTAACCAACCTTGAGTGAAATTATACCAACACACACATACACTGTATGGCCAAAAGTTTGTGGACACCTGACCATCACATCCATATGTGCTTGTTGAACATCCCAGCCCACTTTGCTGTTATAATAACCGCCTCGTTTTTTGGGAAGGCTTTTGGACCATGGCCAATTCATCCCAAAAGTGTTTAGTGGGGTTGAGGTCAGTTCTCTAGGCAGGAAAACTCCTGGTCATCTACTTCACCATTGGCAAATCATGTCTTCATGGAGCTTGCTTTGTGCACAGGGACATTGTCATGGAACAGGTTTGGGCTCCTGAGTGTCAGTAAAGGAAAACTGTAAATCTACAGCATACAAAGACATTATTGTCCCCAGTATTATCTCCAGTATTGGGGAAGGTCCACATATGGGTGTGATGGTGAGGTGTCCATGAACCTTTTTCCGTATATAGTGTAAAACTGAATATACAACCATTTGTCACTTCTCTAGTACAGAATATACAAAGGAAAGTTAATGGCCTATGGCATAAATGTTACTCTGGCACAAATCATTATGCTTTGTTTTATTCTTGAAGCTCAGTGACTGGAACCAGCAGATAACAGAGAATGAAATGATGCGCTAATGAAAAAAGCTGTAGAAGAGAAACAGAATGGATGTGTTTATTATTTACAGAGAATGAGAATGAGACGGTGCACAGATTTATGGCATTTTTTTGTTTAATGGCCTTTGTTATATCATTAAATTTAAGCTTATCCATGATCTAAATATATGTATTTATTCTAACTTTTTTGCACTCTAGTCAGGGCAGTGGAAAAAAAAATCTTTTTAGTTTTAAGAGGATTTTTATTTTGTAGAATTAGTAACCCACAACTGTAACTGTGTCTGTTAAACAATCTAAATATTCCATTCCATTCCCTGTACTACTTATCCAATCTATCATCGTATAGCCTGTGCCTATCTCAGGCGTTATCGGGCATCAAGGCAAGATCAAGAGCACACACACTACATGCAATTTAGAGACTCCAATCAGCCTAGAAGCATGTCTTTGGACTGTGGGAGGAAACCAGAGCACCCAGAGGAAACCCACCAAGCATGGGGAGAACATGCAAACTCCACACACAGCAGGAGCGAGATTCGAACCCAGGATGCGTGAGACGAATGTGCTAACCACTGTGCCACCTACAGTCTAAATATTTTATATCTATATCTGTATTCATGATCAAATTAGGTGTAGTGTAAACTTTTTTTTTTTTTGTAATTAAAAAAGGCCATAATTATAAAAGCCAGCATTATTAGCATGGTCTGTGAATTCATAATTTGTCACAGCTAGAGACAGGTTTTAATTCCCCTTGTGATTAATTTTTATTATTATTAATTTTTAATTATTACTAATTATTATTTATGTTTATACCTGCTTGTGAAATTTTCTTATGTATTTACTTCTATTTCCAAAAATAGAAATACACTTGCAGCCTATTTTAAACCGCTTTGGCCAGACCAGGCAGCTACAAAGAATGAATAAATGAATATGTAAATGTATCATGTTCAGTTTAAGGACATTGTTATGGACATATGGACTTATGGTCCCACAAAAAATATGATGTAAAATATGTGTAAAATATGACCCCTTACTTCCTGCATTCAGTGAGATCCAGAACTGAAGTCTCAACAACAACAATAAAATAAATTAATTAATTTAATAAATTAAGATAAAATAAAATAAAATATTTTTTGCTTTTTAAAATAAAAAAAATACTGATTTATTGATTTATTTATTTTTACATCTTACTGTATATAGTCAAAGGGCACTGTGTGTTTCAAGTAATTGAAGGGTTAAAGGAATCAGATAGATTGAAATGTGATAGAGAGTAATGAAGGAGTGAGACACATATCTTATCTCCTGTTCATTCTGTTCCCCAGTAATCATCAAGGGAAATCAAGAACACAATGGGACTGCAGGGAAAAACAGACTTGCTCCTATGTAATCACTCCTAATCTATTTGGGTAATTATAGTGAGTGTTAACAAGTGGGAGGCTGGTCTCTCGTGTGGTAGTGCACTAATGTGAAGTGATGAGTCCATAGTGAGAGTCTGTCTCTAACTGGCACTACCCGATGTACCACATGCCCACGACTCTTGTACACACAGCTGAGTCTTGGACGTAGGTTTTCACTGGACAATCAATCACCGCTCCCTGAATACCCACTGAGTGCCTGAGCTCCATTAGGGTCTCCACACATAACCATACACACTTACTCACTCACTCACTCCCCCCTTCTGCAAAACCATTTTTCTGATCCAATTCGCTTTCGGACACTCTGCAGAGTACATTTTTCACTTGTATGTTTGCACACCTTGCATATTTACACACTTTACAGGGTGCTATATCAGATACTATGCATAATTTTTGTCAGAGACTGCCAAGCACAGGCTTCAATATGATCTCTTGCACTTTTTGCAATAACAACCTACATCCAGACTGTACTGCAAATATTATAGCCAGACTAGAGACTAGATGTACTCTCTATACGGTCGAGTCCAAAAATATTGGCAACCTTCAAGACACCACCCAGAGTACAACACAGACTACAAACATGGCTGCTAGATGGAGTACAACAATCAGAACAGAGAGTAGTGTTCAAATTCACCATCTCACTGATTACACAGCCCTGTTCACACTTACAGACCATGATATACACAGACTCTTATTTTACACTCAGTGTTCACCCTTTGTGAAAAAGACGATGGCAGACAAAACGAACATTGTTGAAATCAGTCGCTGGTGCGTTTACACAAGAAATGTGGTACTCATAAAAATCCAGTTCAGACTCACTATAATTATTTTGATTCACTATTCTGATAGTCTGGGTTTCCCAGGCCTGCTGGAACTTCTATATAGCTTGGGTTTCTCTTCAGTCACGTTTTGCCTTTTGCTAAAGATTTCCGTGTAGAGAAGCGTTGAGTTTAGATCACAATATATATACATGTACATATAAGGAGATTCAATAATAAGGACTACTATTCACTATTCTGAATTCTGATTCACAATTCTGACTCACTATTCTGACTCATTATTTTGATTCACTATTCTCATTCACAATTCTGACTCACTATTCTAATTCATTATTCTGACTCATTATTTTGATTCACCATTCTCATTCACTATTCTGACTCATTATTTTGATTCACCATTCTCATTCACTATTCTGACTCATTATTTTGAATCACCATTCTCATTTACAATTCCGACTCATTCATTATTCTGACTCATTATTTTGATTCACTATTCTCATTCATTATTCTGACTCATTATTTTGATTCATTATTCCCATTCACAATTCTGACTCACTATTCTGACTCATTATTTTGATTCACTATTCTCATTCACAATTCTGACTCACTATTCTAATTCATTATTCTGACTCCTTATTTTGATTCACCATTTTCATTCACTATTCTGACTCATTATTTTGAATCACCATTCTCATTTACAATTCCGACTCATTCATTATTCTGAGTCATTATTTTGATTCACTATTCTGACTCATTATTTTGATTCACTATTCTTTCACAATTCTGACTCACTATTCTGACTCATTATTTTGATTCACTATTCTTATTCATTATTCTGACTCACTATTCTAATTTATTATTAAGATTCACTATTCTCATTCACAATCTTGACTCACTATTCACATTCACTATTCTGACTCACCATTCTGATTCACTGATTCTTTCCAGGCAATTTTCAAGCTACAGTTTTATGTTTTTGACCCCCCCAAAACAAACAAACAAACAAACAAACAAACAAACAAAGCCAAAATAAACAGAGAAATTAAAGCCTAGCTAGCTTGCTTTTCATGATACAGAGGGTCAAAGAGTGCAGAAGTAACTTTAGCAGTATGTATAACCAACACATCACCAAAAGAGCGTTAACTGCAGCTGGTCCAAGCTGCCTATATTTCTACCCTGCAATATTGATCCACTGCTCCTCCTGAGTCTGTTATAAAATATATCTCTTTCGGAGCTATCTGTAGAACTACAATTCACAGTGCTTGGCAACCTCTAGTCTCTCTCTCTCTCTCTCTCTCTCTCTCTCTCTCTCACTGTCATTCTCTCTCCACATGCCTGCTCCATTACTCTAGCATCAAATAAGGCTTTTTATCTTTGCTCCTAAAACAGACCATTACTTGGGTTATTACCATGCCTGGCCTTTCACCTGCCTCATGTGCACTCCTCTGCTGCTTCTAGCTGGCACATACACACACACACACACACACACACACACACACACACACACACACACACACACACACACACACACAGGTGCACCAGGGGATAAGGCTCAGCTGTTTAGCTCTTGCTACACCATATATTCATATTGTTTGATTTTTAAATAAAATGGCTAAAATCCATAAATTAGTCTTTTTTTTTTTTTTACTAACTGACATATCTGAGGAACACTTTGAAACATAAATGTTGAAACAGTGGCCTCATTTATTAAGCTGAACGGATTTAATTTAGAAGTGGTTTGCAGGAGCATTTACACCAGAAATGTGCTACTCAGGAAAGTCCAGTTTCCCAGCCACTGAGCTTGTATAAATTTACATAAGGAGACTCAATAATCTGAACTGTGATTGATCAGCTTTAAGTTGTATAATTGGCTTCAGTTACTACACATTTATAAATGGATTATTCTGTCAGGTTTAAAAAGTTTTAACTGGATGAATTTTTTGTGTTGCTTCATATTAATGACTTCCAAAACAGAAATCAACAGAAGTCAAATTGTTTTGTCATGACGGTGCCGGAAATGGCATCCAATGACAGCCAAAGTCTCTGACATATACACAGATCAGGCATAACGTTATGACCTGATCTAATATCCTAATATTGTGTTGGTCCCCCAACACATTTCTATCAGAACCAGCATTATTTCTTCAGCAATTTCAGCAACAGCTTGTCTGTTGGATCGGATCACACGGGCCAGCCTTCGCTCCACACGGGCATCAGTGAGCCTTGGCCGCCCATGACCCTGTCACCGGTTCACCACTGTACCTTCCTTGGGCCACTTTTGATAGATACTGACCACTGCAGACTGCAGTTTTGCAGATCCAGTTGTCTAGCCATCACAGTTTGGTCCTTGTCAAACTCGCTCAAATCCTTATGCTTGCCCATATTTCCTGCTTTTAACACATCAACTTTGAGGACAAAATGTTCACTGGCTGTCTAATATATCCCACCCACTAACAGGTGCCATGATGAGGAGATAATCAGTGTTATTCACTTCACCTGTCACTGCTCATAATGTTATGCCTGATCGGTGATCACCTGATTACTAATCACACACCTGGACTCAACACATCGCAGCACTCTCAGAGTATATAGAAAGCACATTTATTTCAGTCATACACCCTGTGTCTCTCTGTACAGGTGTGGTTGTGACTTTAATCTCTTTATAGCTTCTTGATCTTGCCTGCCCTTGTTTACGCTGTTTGTAAATCATCTGACCTGGGCCTGTTTATCGACTACATTTTTGGATCACTTCTTGGTTTTGTTTGCCAAGTTTTAGTAAAATTAAGTACCTGCACTTATGCCGGTACTCGTATCCTGACACTATTCAATTAGGACAAGAGAAATGCCGCTGTTTAAAAGGAGGGAGAGTGACTGTGTTACTATAGTAGCTATAATTGCGGACATGTTACGATAGCTGAACAAATTCTTGTATCTAGTCTTAAAGACTTTTTAACCCTTTTTTCCAGTACACTGGAAATCCTCTTCCGATATTTTCAATCATTATAAACAAATTATTAGTTTATCGGCAGAAATCTGATAGAAAATGATTCAGAACACTGTTGGCATTCAGTGTGAGATGTATTTACCACTTTGGGGTACTCTTACACAGAATTTTAGTGGTTAAAGATAAATTTGATGCTTAAATGCTTATGAACAAGCACTTGGCACAGCTCAGAGAGCAGAAATGGGATTCATATCACCGTTTACAAGGTATGAAAAACATTCATCTGTTTTTGTTTTTTGGAACTTTTCTATAAATATATTTCCCCTAGTAGACTAGAAAATAGAAGCTCTGAGTGTCTTACTTTCATATGAGCCATTAACCACCACCGTGGAGTCTGACATGACAAGGAAAGTCAATGCTGAACATGGACACAACAAAACAGGTGGAAATTTAATTTTTTGGAAAAAAAAATAGCTAAGCTGCTCATGCTTGTAAATGTATTGCAAAGTCTTAAAGTCTATAAATACTGAGCGTTTGCTTTTGCCGGTTGTCTTGTATGTTGTGACTTGCGTTGTCTTTAGATTAATCTTTCTCTCATTATCAGTTGGGGTCGTAAGTTCGAACCCCCGGTCCACCAAGCTGCCACTGCTGGGCCCCTGAGCAAGGCCCTTAAACCTCAGTTTTTCAGTCGTATACAAATAAGATCAATTGTAAGTTGCTCTGGATAAGAGCATCTGGCAAATGCTCAAAATGTAAATGTTATTTTTATCTGCATTACAACTTTGACTCTGGATCACTTTTACATTTTGCCCGAATCTGTTCTAAATATTTTGCACTTGGATATTCAGTCTGAATCAGCACCCCATATGTTACAGCTAGCTTGCTGACTAAGAAATAAAGTGGATAAAGTTGGCCATCCTCCACAGCTGCAGGGAAGCGGAGTTTCATGTACACAAGCATGGCTGGGAGTTGGAGTAAACAATTCATCCTAAAGATTTTGTAGTTCATCTCGTAACTGTTAGATCCCTAATTTAACCCAATGCACTTACTGCCACTTAATTACAACATGAACAAGAATAATAAATAAAATGCCCTTGCAGTAAGCACATCCACTGATCCTGATAATTCCATAATCAGTTTTTTTTTGGCCTTCACACATTTGTCCTTACGGACAAGAACTGAGAACAAATTAACTCTGAATCAGTGAGCTGTGAAATAAGGAAAAGCAAAAGTTCAGCAACCAACAGACTCGTATGTATGTGGAATCAAACTGTGACCCAAATCTGTTTCACACTAAAGGCAGGGATGGAGAATTATGGTAGAGGCAGGACCAGAGCTGTTGGATTGTAGTACATATGAGTGTATGAGATAACAGTGGGATCTGGTAATGACAAGAAGGTAAGAAATGAACGACACTGAAACAAAAAAAAAACACGCCTGTCCAAAAACCTCTGCCATCAATAAAAGACATACAGTGGGGCAAAAAAGTATTTAGTCAGCCACCAATTGTGCAAGTTCTCCCACTTAAAAAGATGAGAGAGGCCTGTAATTTTCATCATAGGTACACTTCAACTATGAGAGACAGAATGAGAAAAAAAAATCCAGAAAATCACATTGTCTGACTTTTAAAGAATTTATTTGCAAATTATGGTGGAAAATAAGTATTTGGTCACCTACAAAAAAGCAAGATTTCTGGCTCTCACAGACCTGTAACTTCTTCTTTAAGAGGCTCCTCTGTCCTCCACTCGTTACCTGTATTAATGGAACCTGTTTGAACTCGTTATCAGTATAAAAGACACCTGTCCACAAGCTCAAACAGTCAGACTCCGAACTCCACTATGGCCAAGACCAAAGAGCTGTCAAAGGACACCAGAAACAAAATTGTAGACCTGCACCAGGCTGGGAAGACTGAATCTGCAATAGGTAAGCAGCTTGGTGGGAAGAAATCAACTGTGGGAGCAATTATTAGAAAATGGAAGACATACAAGACCACTGATAATCTCCCTCAATCTGGGGCTCCATGCAAGATCTCACCCCGTGGGGTCAAAATGATCACAAGAACGGTGATCAAAAATCCCAGAACCACACGGGGGGACCTAGTGAATGACCTGCAGAGAGCTGGGACCAAAGTAACAAAGGCTACCATCAGTAACACTCTACGCCGCCAGGGACTCAAATCCTGCAGTGCCAGACGTGTCCCCCTGCTTAAGCCAGTACATGTCCGGGACCGTCTGAAGTTTGCTAGAGAGCATTTGGATGATCCAGAAGAGGATTGGGAGAATGTCATATGGTCAGATGAAACCAAAATAGAACTTTTTGGTAAAAACTCAACTTGTCATATTTGGAGGAGAAAGAATGCTGAGTTGCATCCAAAGAACACCATACCTACTGTGAAGCATGGGGGTGGAAACATCATGCTTTGGGGCTGTTTTTCTGCAAAGGGACCAGGACGACTGATCCGTGTAAAGGAAAGAATGAATGGGGCCATGTATCGTGAGATTTTGAGTAAAAACCTCCTTCCATCAGCAAGGCATTGAAGATGAAATGTGGCTGGGTCTTTCAGCATGACAATGATCCCAAACACACCGCCCGGGCAACGAAGGAGTGGCTTCGTAAGAAGCATTTCAAGGTCCTGGAGTGGCCTAGCCAGTCTCCAGATCTCAACCCCATAGAAAATCTTTGGAGGGAGTTGAAAATCCGTGTTGCCCAGCGACAGCCCCAAAACATCACTGCTCTAGAGGAGATCTGCATGGAGGAATGGGCCAAACTACCAGCAACAGTGTGTAAAAACCTTGTGGCGACTTACAGAAAACGTTTGACCTCTGTCATTGCCAACAAAGGGTATATAACAAAGTATTGAGATGAACTTTTGTTATTGACCAAATACTTATTTTCCACCATAACTTGCAAATAAATTCTTTAAAAATCAGACAATGTGATTTTCTGGATTTTTTTTTTCTCATTCTGTCTCTCATAGTTAAAGTGTACCTATGATGAAAATTACAGGCCTCTCTCATCTTTTTAAGTGGGAGAACTTGCACAATTGGTGGCTGACTAAATACTTTTTTGCCCCACTGTATATGAGCTTGCAGGCATGCACAGACCTGTACACACACACACACACACACACACACACACACACACACACACACACACACACACACACACACACGCAGGAGAACAAATTCTTTAAATCAGTCTCCATCAGCACCCATCTGTGTTAATGAAATACCAAAATCCATATGTTGCTCAGTACTTTTTAATAAATTTCCCTTTAATGACAGTCTCAAGACAGACGACTCGTGTCCTGTCTTTCATTTCTCTCTCGCTCTCTCTCCCTTCTGTCTCTTGTTCTCTCTCCCTTCTGTCTCTAGTTCTCTCTCATTTCTGTCTCTTGTTCTCTCTCCCCCTTGTCTCTCGTTCTCTCTCATTTCTGTCTCTCGTTCGCTCTCCCTTCTGTCTCTCTTTCGCTCTCCCTTCTGTCTCTCTTTCGCTCTCCCTTCTGTCTCTCGTTCTCTCTCCCTTCTGTCTCTCGTTCTCTCTCCCCCTTGTCTCTTGTTCTCTCTCATTTCTGTCTCTCATTCTCTCTCCCTTCTGTCTCTCGTTCTCTATTATTTGTGTCTCTTGTTCTGTCTCCCTTCTGTCTCTCGTTCTCTCTCCCTTCTGTCTCTCGTTCTCTCTCATTTCTGTCTCTCATTCTCTCTCATTTCTCTCTCATTCTCTCTTATTTGTATCTCTCGTTCTCTCTCCCTTCTGTCTCTCGTTCTCTCTCATTTCTGTCTCTCGGTCTCTATTATTTGTGTCTCTCATTCTGTCTCCCTTCTGTCTCTCGTTCTCTCTCCCTTCTGTCTCTCGTTCTCTCTCATTTCTGTCTCTCGTTCTCTATTATTTGTGTCTCTCGTTCTGTCTCCCTTCTGTCTCTCGTTCTCTCTCCCTTCTGTCACTCGTTCTCTCTCATTTCTGTCTTTCATTCTCTCTCATTTCTGTCTCTCATCCTCTCTTATTTGTGTCTCTCGTTCTCTCTCCCTTCTGTCTCTCGTTCTCTCTCATTTCTGTCTCTCATTCTCTCTCAATTCTCTCTCATTCTCTCTTATTTGTATCTCTCGTTCTCTCTCCCTTCTGTCTCTCGTTCTCTCTCATTTCTGTCTATCGTTCTCTCTTATTTGTGTCTCTCGTCCTTTCTCCCTTCTGTCTCTCATTCTCTCTCCCTTCTGTCTCTCGTTCTCTCTCCCTTCTGTCTCTCGTTCTCTCTCCCTTCTGTCTCTCATATTCTCTCATTTCTGTCTCTCGTTCTCTCTCCCTTCTGTCTCTCATTCTCTCTCATTTCTGTCTCTCATTCTCTCTCCCTTCTTTGTCTAGTTGTCTCTCATTTCTGTCTCTCATTCTCTCTCCTTTCTGTCTCTCATTCTCTCTCATTTCTGTCTCTCATTCTCTCTCCCTTCTGTCTCTCTTTCTCTCTCCCTATTTAAACCACAAGGCTATAATACACCGTGCACAGTACGTGCTACACCCACACCTATTCACTAAGGTTAGCATGACAGTGTATAGCTCCAGTGCTGTTATTGTACCTCCAGGACAGGTGTCTCTTAGGCCACTTTTTCGGAGGTGCCAGCGCTCGTCTTCTCCTGCCAGCTGCTGTCTCTGTCTCAGACATGTCTGGCAGCGAACAACGTGGAGTCTTCATTAAACCTAGGGTGGCCTGGTCTGAGGGAAAAAAAACACACACACAATTTAAGCTAATTTATTTATGCTAATTCAGGGCTATTAGTAATTTGTAGTAAAATATTAATATTAATATTAATTTTCAATCGTTTTCCTGCTGTAGGTTGTCATAGCAACGGGTTAAACAGGTCAAGTCTCTCCAGACTCTGTTTAATACATTTCACAAGAAAGTTTTGGAAAATTTAACAAACAAACAAAAACCTTCCAGTTTGGAAGGTGACAGTAAAAATATTAATTCCTGAAGTTCCTTTTTTCCCTCCTGAAATGGCCAGTTTCTGTGTTTATTTTCCTAGTGATATACATAAAGAAAGAGATTAAAGACAGCTTTAGCATTTTCCTTTAACATCTCCTTTTAAAAAACACTCATACACTATTTTTAGAAGAAGATTCCACATAAAAACCACAACAACTACTCTAAACTACTTTTATTTTAAAAATGTGTGTTTTCCTAGTTCAAATTCTCTGAAAACAGCAGTAATGCTTGTGTTTATCAATACAGCAAATGCTAGAGCGGTTCAGTTAGCACACTGCTAAGTGTAGTACACACTGTATGATTATAGTGACATGGTTCTTCTCTAAGTAAATAACCAACAAATCTGAGGGAAATGTTGATACTTATGACAGTTTTATTTTATTTTTTACTGTCACTGTGTTTGTATAAAAGACTTACTAGCTTAGCTAGCCATCTAAATCAGTAGTCTTAGATGTTAGCTAGCTATGCTCAATGTTAGCATTCCCAGTTGTTCTTACAACTTGAAACACTTGAATGATAAGATTAAAAAAAAAATCAGCTTAATTAATTTTCATAGTCTCGAAAGAGTGCCTTGTATTCTTTTCCAAATTCTCTAAAACCTCGTAAAATTCTTCCAAGGATTCCAAAGACTTCTCAAAAGAAATGTCCATTATTAATTTAGAAGATGCCACTTGTGTACCATTAGTATTACGTGTACAGATATGTCTAAAGTAAAGCTATGTACATTTTAAAATGTTCTTCACAACATCCTGTGTATATGAACTTTTAAATTTTGTTATTAAAATGTTAATGAATTATTAATCCAAATCATCTACAGCATTTTTTGCTCATTACAAATCACCATAACTACATTACTTTAAAATGTCACTGTGAAAATGCTTCACGTCACACTTGAAACATCCTTTTCAATGTACTGTCCATAAGATTTTATGAAAAATGTGAATTTAAGTTCACCTGAACACATTCACCTCAATGGTCATATTTTCAACACGGGTGTTACATCATCTGAATTTCCTGAAGATCGTGGGAAGAAGAAAACCATGTTCTCATGATGATATTAAGGGATGAGTTCACACTTATATATAAAAATTTAAAAAATTGACAAAAATCTTTGGATCGTAATGTCCTTTTGCCATAAGCTAGAGAATGCCAAATGGACACTACATTTTATGTATTGGCTAACTGCTAAAAAATTCAATATTCCAGTCATTCATTCATTGTCTACCGCTTATCTGATCTATTCTCGGGTCATGGGGAGCCTGTGCCCATCTCAGGCGTCATTTGGCATCAAGGCAGGATACACCCTGGACGGAGTGCCAACCCATCGCAGGGCACACACACACTCTCATTCAATCACACACTACGGACAATTTAGAGATGCCAATCAACCTACCATGCATGTCTTTGGATTTGGGGAGGAAACCGGAGTACCTGGAGGAAACCCACGAGGCACGGGGAGAACATGCAAACTCCACACACACAGCGGAGGCGGGAATCGAACCCCCAACCCTGAAGGTGTGAGGCAAACGTGCTAACCACTAAGCCACTAAGCCACCGTGCCCCCCCGATAGGCCAGTCAATATTGAAAAAATAAATTATAAAGCTTACTTTTTAATTCATTTAATTTAAAAGCACAGTAGTCACAAAATCAGTCAGTTCATCTCTCAGGTTCAAAATGATTTTGTATTACTGCAAGGAAGCATCAAACCACCTCAGACCCTTTTTAGCATTTACTGTAAGACATTAAATACTTAATACACCAATAATGACTAACCTCCTTATTAGCTTGGTAATTAATATTTCCACTTTATTACATATCTGTGCTCAGACATGGCTTCCGTGGTGTATTTCAAACTAGTTAACATAAAATCAATATGAAGCATGCTTCTGAGATAATGATTTATAGAAAAACGAGGTTGCGTAATGAATCACCACACACAACAGTAAAAAAAATATTTCCTGGTGAGACGGATAGCACAATGCAATTTCTACACTGCATTAGCAAGGCTTTAGAATTCATAAATTAGTTTTGGGATTGTTTTCTTTATCCTGTGAGAAATAATTGTCCCACTATTTTAATTCAGAGGTGTGACATGAACAAAAAGGAAGCATTAAAATCTTTAATAAACTGTGAAAGTGTGTGATGGTGTGACGTTGGAAGTAGACACCTACCAAACACTCCGGTTTCCTCCAGGCCACCGAATCTCTGCATGGCTTTAATTGCCTGGGTCAGCGCCTCCTTGGTCTGCAGTTGGCCGGTCACAGGGTCAGCCGGTGGGAGGTATCCGAACTTACTCAGCCAATCCTGTGTAGACAGATGAATTAGGATTTTTAAGCGTGTTCCGTCACCGCATAAGAATTTAAGCTTGTATATAGCGCACTCAGCATGAAAAGCATATTAAATGCTTAGTATCATTATTACGCGCTTCTGCTTATCATCTGCTGTCCTAGTCTTTCACAGCAGCATATGCATGTGCCTAAGCCTCATTGTCTCTTCAAGTGACAACCATCTGCTCCATTTCCCTTCACTGCTCAAACACACTCAAATACACCGCAAATGTATTTTATACCAATAACAACAATTTCAACTTCTGAATAAACGTTAACTAATAATTGATTTTGGTTCCATACACTATGCCTCCGGGGCATCTTTCCTCAGTGGCTGCTGTGAATTAAAACTAAGAGTGTGTTGAATTTCAATGTGGTTTTGACAGGTATGTATAAACGCTGAATTACTCAGATCAATAACACAGGCCATCTTCGCTGACACCGCCTCGACAAATTCCATTATTAAAATTGCTTTGTGTTTACACAGCAATCCCAGCAAAGAATGAAAGGCTAAAGAAGTCAAATCTCTACCTACACTTCAAAATATTTGGGAGGTCTGTTAGTCATAGCAAGCATTAGTATGGACTAAATTTCACTATTAATGTGCTTTCGCAAATAAAAAATACATTTTATGCTTTCACTAGGCTGTTCGCAGTCCATAAAATGATTGTGTTTTTGAATTTTTTTTAGAAGTTTTTTAAAACAAAGAATGTTGAAACTTCAGGCAGAATTGTGACAGTGAACCATGTTAATGCCTTTGTATGAAAAGGTGAGATTTTCCTTGGGTTTTATTCGTTCCACTGAAGCATGTGTCAGGAAACAAGAAGGAGACGGCTGCAGTTGCAGTTAATGCTTTATTAAAAAGACAGGCAGAGGAACCAGAAACCAAACAAGATCAAAAACCAGAAAACAAAACAAGACTTGGTACGTGGAACACAGGATATTACATAACAGGTGAGTTGGAGCATGATGGATGGTGTGTGGCTTGGGACGTATAGTCTGGGAGGGCCATATTTGCAGGCTATGATGCATTCTGGGAACTGAAATTTAACACAGATTCTGGCAGATTTGGATTAATATGATTTTACATTGTCATGTTTTATACAAACATGTGACCATGCCAACTCATTAAAGCAAAAAAGTGTGATGTACAAAACTCTTAAATTCTAAAATTTAAGAGACTCTTGTATTAAATTAGAACAAACGGTCTCATACTTTTAGACTGTACTATATATAATGACATGTATTTGTACTTGTGTATTTACTTTCACAAAATCACCCTAGGTTTGGTGTTGGGTGTCATGTAAGGAAGGCCGAAGGCGGATTATTCTAATACAGATCATGGAAAAAACATAATAAAGAAAAACAAAAATTAAAAACAGGCACCAGAAAAGACTACAAACATGTCATGATGTCAACAGAAGCTAGACAAAGACCTGGTTAAATAAAGGAGATTGATGAGATTGGTGACTCATGATAAACAGGGGATATGGGAAACACATCAGTGCTGCCCTCTAGTGGTCGGGCAGGGAAATGTCGGCGGTCTCTGGGACGTTGTGTTACTTTCTAACCAGTTTTTTAACCTGGTTTTAGCCCTCATGTTTCATACTTCTAATATTAATCAGTTTTAAGGTTTGAGTTGTTACCATTATTATTCCATCTTGCTGGCATTTTATACTCTAAGTCCTGTGGTTACTTTTTGAAATAACTAAAAAATGAAAAACAGATCAAATAGTAAAATTTTTGGTTCAGAGTATACCGGTTTGAACCAGTCTCACAACTCCATTATGAACATAAACAGGTTTATTCAGCATGACCTTGACTCATTTATATTGTAAGGTCATGTTGAACCCTTGCTCCAGACTAACTCAGCTAATTAAAATGGTCTTTAGAGAAAACCTTACATAGGTTAATCTAGCCATGATAATTGTCTAAAAATGTCAATGTTCACTGATGACACTAATAATACTCATCAACAGGAGCGATTAGGAAGCTGAGATGGCGGTTGACCTCAGGAAGATAAATGGTCTCAAGCACCAGAGAAACATGAGTGATTTACAAAGTACTTTGTTTTTTTGTTGCAAAGGTCACTTATGAGCTGAAAACTATTTGTTATATACAATCATCACAGAAAACAACAACAATTTCCCCAAGAAAGTCAGCGGAATATAAAGGAATTTAAGTTTAAAAACATAGCATCTATAACCTAGCATATTAGTTACTCTAAGGGAAGTGTAGTTTATTAATCATAAATAAATATAATAATAAAATAATAAATAAATACTATGGTAAACATTGCTTAATTTGTTTAATTCTTGTAAACAACAGCTTCTTTCCTAATCTCTCAAATGCTAGCTAGCATGATTAAAAAGCTAGCTGAATGCTATTATAGCAGCTAGCTGTCACAAATAAAAGAAAATCCTTCATGAATAAAAAGTGTTTGTATTGTGTCAGCTAGGAATATGAGAAAACTTAGGCTAATGCTAACTAGCAACAAATTTGCTTCTAATCCCTCAAATACTAGCTAGCATGATTAAAAATCCTGATGATATAAGCTAGCTGGATGCTAATACAAAAGCTGGAGATTGAAGTTTTCAACAGTACTTGTACAAATAGTCCTGCTCATTTCTGCTTCCTCAAACAAGCAACAATTTTTTAGTTCTATTATCTTTGTTCTATGCTCTCCATCTTACATGACTCCACCAATGAAACTTTGCCAGTCATTTTAATTTCAACAATGGATGAGACGGATATATCTATGGAGAAAACCAGTGATTAAGCGGAGGTGGAGAGCTGCTGGATGCGTAGTGAAAAAGTATTTTCCCCTACAGACTGTCAAAAATAATGGCTACATATTTTTGAACCGCACCTGCCCCGCAGATGAGACAAATGAGTCCACAGCTGCTGTCTAAACTTAAAAATAGTAATAGAACACATAGTATTTCAAAAAGACAAATTGTAATCTAAGATAATGTAATCTGCTTGTGTTTGGGGATTTTTTTGTCCTTTATTTTTATCCTTATTTTATTTGGTTCACCATTTTGGACCTGTCTTTTCCATTGTGTTTTAGCCTACAGCGTCACTGCTTATATTTCCTTTGAATAGCTAATTTAAGGCTTATCTACTGTTAAAATGATCAGTTTTCACCAAAGACATATAATCAACCTGGAAACGCCTGACATGACCCCTATAATTTGTTCAACCCGAGTCTGTCCAACTTCTTCTGGGCAAACCCACAACCACCTGCTGACACACTAAGGAATTCTTTGGTTTGCCTCTTTGGGGAAATCCTTAAAAACTGAATGTAGAGCCTTTAAAGGAAACAGTGTTACAAGTAAGACATCTTTCAAAACCTAGGACCATCCAATCAGCCACTAAGAAAAAGTTGTGTCTATTTTAAAAAGATTGTGAATTCTCGATTCTGATTGGTTAGAATGTTTTGGTTAACAGTAGTCATGGTTGAAAGACAAATAATATTATCATGCATTATTTCTAAAATACTAGAATTTATGCAGAATACAGGAACTTATATGGTGGACATACTACATTATCTATAGCTAATAAACAAAAACAAAAAACTTTATTTAAACATTAACAGAAACACTAATATGACAAGGTTGTCTGTAAGGAGGCATTTATTTACTGTTTGTGGAAGGAGTCTCCATTATTAGCACTTTGTAACTGTTTTCCATCATGGGAAAGCCTTCAGGATTAGACGATGTTTATTGCATTTTTCACTAACCAGTTGTATTTTATGTCTTATTAGCTTAAATATATAAAATAGAGGCTGGTGAGGAAATAACTGTTTATAGCTGCTATAATGTACGTGATATCAGGAACTAACTTGTTTCATGGACTTTCCATGATATTAAATATTATGCTGAAGTACTTTAACTGTCACATTGTGTAAGATTACAAACCCTGTTTTACTGCAGCCACACAAAATGGCTGCCACAGACTCCAACTACCAGCAAGCACCAGCTCTCCCACATTCTTAATCACCTGAGTTTTCATTTTCGTCACTGTTTCTTGTTTTGTGTGTTTGGTTTTTAAGCCCTTTTTTCATTTCTTCTCCATGAGGTATACGCTCTGTTCCCTTGGATCTTGATTTTGACCCTGTGTGCCTTGGATATTACCGTTTTTCTCCTTGACGATTTCCCTGCTGTGTCCTTTACTTTTGTCTATTCCTAATTCTCTGACTGGTTTTCTTCTTATTGCACACCATTGTTTTTTTTTTTTATGATTTCCTCAGCATATTTGCCTGTGTCTAACTTTTGTTACTGTTGGATTTTTGTCTTCTCTGTGACTTTTTGTAAATAAACTCTCGCCCTGCACTTTAATACAACCGCCGTGAGTCTGATACGTGACAGCAAATAGAATATAAAACAGAAATTACTGTGGGATAAGAAAAACAAACCTCTTCTGGGCATGCTGTTATAGGAAAATAATTGTCTTCCATGTTGATTATTCTCCTGTAACAGCAAGCCTGGACGTTTTTTATTCATAACATACTGCTCTTTAACTGAAATCCTGTTTAATGACTACTTCACAAGATGGATTCTCCGTTTTACTCGAGTACCTATTTGGATGATGACCTTTACTTGACTCATTCTTCAAAATAATGGTACTTTGAGATCGTTCTATCCTTCTCACCTCTGCTATGTATCTAACTTAAATCTTTTGACAGGAGTCAATTTTTGGAAACCTTGAGCTGGACTGAAACCCGCAGACATTACTGAACTTGGTGAGGCTGCTGTGATAATGACAGTAAAACGGGCACGACAAAGCACAGTGACTCCATGACACAGTGGACACCATGGATAGAAGAGAGGTATTTCTGCCTGTCATTACAAAAGCTCCTTATTGCCTGTCTCTCACCACAAGGGCTGTCACTAAAAAGAAAAAAAAGAATGCTGGCCTTTTCTTTAATACACTCCAACCAATAGGTGAAGTAAACATCTCCAAAAAGCTGTCTGCTGGCATACCGTGACCCTCTGCTGTGTTCACTGTGGGATTTGGAGCTCTAGCTTCTAGCTAACACAATTTGTGTGTTGACAAACTAGCCAGCTGTGGCAGAATGTAGAGAAAGGGCTTAGTGTGTTTGGGTGAGCTTTCCTCCCGCTGTCTTGAAAAATCAATACATGACAACTAACAGTGCTCACCTCATGCTTTGTCTCTCGCTTTATCTCAAACCTACGCACACACAAACACGCAGTTCACACAAACCGGCACGTAACGCACTAGGGTTATTAATTTTCCCGAAAAGCCTGGCTTTTAGAACATGCATGAATTTAATCATTTGGATTATTGGGTAAAAGCAAATGTGCCAAGTTTCCTCAATGAAAAGATTTTCATGACAGGTCTTTTACTCAATTGAACTTGAATTTCAGAGTTATTTATAGTGATGTGGTGGTAATATCATGAGATGCTTCATTAGCATTGCATTATAATAATGTGATGTCTCAGCATGGCATCATCTGGTTTCTTTTCTAATGTGAAGAATTCCAAGAAAAGTCAGACTGCTACTGTATTTTTTAATTTTTTTTTATTTTTTTGGCAAAGCTAGTATTCTTATTGCATTATCCGGTCATAGGAAAAGCTAAAATCATTCTGCTGCCAAGTGTCAGAGATTGTCAGGGTGTCCCTGAGACAATATTTAATAAAATATTTTCTCTACCAAGGTGCTGGCTTTGTCCAAGGACACTATTTCCCTCTCTCTCTCTCTCTCTCTCTCTCTCTCATACACACACACACACACACACACACACACACACACACACACACACACACACACACACACACACACTCTTTGTCTCTCTGTCTCTGTCTCTCTCTCTCTGTCAGAAATACTGAAGCCTGGCATCTATCTTAATCCAAACAAGATTTTCCCTACTGATGAGAAAGCTGGCCTTAACTTTCTATGAACTCTTGCATTTTTATGAAACCCCCAAGCTGCGACGAGACCATATCAGACCTTCACCTTGTCTGGGTGAGTGATGGACTCTTCTACAAGCTGTACAACAGATCCAAACTGAAATAATTAAAAACATGTGGTGCCTAGTGCGTTAGGTCTGAGATACCTATGCAGTGTGTGTGTGTGTGTGTGTGTGTGTGTTTGTGTTTTCTTTAACATGACAAACAATTTTTTCTTATTAACTTCAGATAACAGAAACAGAAAGTTGTTTCGGCCATGTTCCACAATGTAACATAAAAAGACAAAAAGTTATAAGTTATTTTAAAAGTTAAAGTGCTTATTTATCTATTACAATCTGTTGTGGTATAAGAGGAATGACCTTGTAAATTCACCTACAGTAAAATGGTAGAAATATTCTAATTTCTGGACATTAATGATATACTGTGTTTAAATGAGTACATCTTCTTCTTCTTTCAGCTCTTTAGGGGTCGCCACAGCAAATCATCTCTCTCCACCTATCCCTATCTTCTGCATCTTCAACACTTGCACCCACTAGCTTCATGTCCTCATTTATTCCATCCATATACCTCCTCTTTTCATTCCCATTCCAACCTGCCTGCACTCGCTTCTTTACCTCTTTCCCACACTCTCCATTACTCTGGACTGTTGACCCCAAGTACTTAAACTCCTGTACCTTCTTCAACTCTTTACCCTGTAACCTTACTGTTCCACTTCCCTCCCTTTCATTCACACACGTGTCTTACAACGACTGACTTTCATTCCTCTTCTCTCCAGTGCAAACCTCCACCTCTCCAGGTTTTCCTCCATCTGCTCCCTGCTCTCACTACAGATCACAATGTCATCTGCAAACATCATTGTCCAAGGAGACTCCTGTCTCACCTCCTCTGACAACTGGTCCATCACCATAGCAAACAGGAAGGGGCTCAGAGCTGATCCCTGATGCAGTCCCACCTCCACTTTGAACTCCTCTGTCTGACCTACAGCACACCTCACCACTGTCCTGCTCCTCTCATACATGTCCTGCACCACTCTGACATACTTCTCTGCTACTCCTGACTTCCTCATACAGTACCACAGCTCTTCTCTTGGCACCCTGTCATACGCTTTCTCCAAGTCTACAAACACACAGTGCAACTCCCTCTGACCATCCCTATACTTCTCCATCAAAATTCTCAGAGCAAAAATTGCATCTGTTGTGCTCTTTCTGGGCATGAAGCCATACTGCTGCTCACAAATTTCCACTACCTTCCTTAACCTAGCTTCCACTACTCTTTCCCATAGCTTCATTGTTTGGCTCATCAACTTTATCCCCCTATAGTTGCTGCAACTCTGCACGTCACCCTTATTCTTAAAGATCGGCACTAACACACTTCTTCTCCATTCCTCAGGCATCCTCTCACTCTCTAAAACCCTGTTGAACAAACTAGTTAAAAATTCCATTGTTGCCTCTCCTAGACACTTCCAGACCTCCACCAGGATGTCGTCAGGACCAACTGCCTTTCCACTTTTCATCCTCTTCAAAGCCTTCCTGACTTCATCCTTTCTAATCTTATCTACTTTCTGTTCCACAGAGTTCACCCCTTCTACTCTTTTTTCCCTCTCATTTTCCTCATTCATCAGCTCCTCAAAGTATTCCTTCCATCCCCTCTGTACACTCTCCTCACTTGTGAGCACCCTTCCATCTCTATCCTTAATAACTCTAACTTGCTGCACATCCTTCCCATCTCGATCCCTCTGCCTAGCTAACCTGTACAAGTCCCTCTCTCCTTCTCTAGTGTCTAACCTAGTCTACAACTCGTCATATGCCTTCTGCTTGGCCTTAGACAACTCCCTCTTCACTCTGCGCTGTGACTCCTTGTATTCCTGTCTATTCTCTTCAGTCCTGTCCATGTCCCACTTCTTCTTGGCTAACCTCTTCCTCTGGATACTATCCTGAACTTCCTCATTCCACCACCAAGTCTCCTTATCTTCTTTCCTCCTTCCAGACACACCCAGCACCTTTCTCCCTGTCTCCCTGATCACTTCTGCTGTAGTTTCCCAGTCATCTGGCAGCACTACCTGACCACCCAGAGCCTGCCTCAACTTCTGTCTAAATTCCTCACAAGGGTTCTTCCTTTTTCAGCTTCCATCACTTTGTTTTCTTCTCTATCTCTGACCTCATTTACAGACCATCAAAGTCATATATCTCAGTCCTACACTCTTACCTTTCCTCTTCTCTCTCTGTCTTCTACTTCTTCGACCAACAGTAGCCCAATTTCCACCGCCGCCAAAGGCGGTCGTTGTTAATCCGGGCCTCAACCGATCCGGTATGAAATTCAGATATGGAATGACGCAACCCTCTCTATTTATCCGGGCTTGGGACCGGCACAGAAGTCACTGGACTGTGACCCCCATGGCTAGGACAACTTTAAAAGTAGGATGGATCAGCAGGAACATGTGAAAGTGCTGACAAAAATGGTGTAATCATGGTTATTGTGTAACTACATTATGATCACACAGGATTTTTCGCAACATTTGCAAAATGAACGTGTTTAAAATGATTCATTTCAGCTGTTTGTAGGTTTTATTCAAAATACAGAAAACATCACTGGTAGAAATGTGAAATTCTCATACGGGCTCACAAGGCCGATTTTTATTAATTAATTATAATGATAATTAATTTATTAATTTATTAAAATTCAAATAAAAGCTTAATAATAATAATACCTTTACATACACCTAAGTCAAAATAATCCAAATGAAACGTCAGCCCAATAATTAAATCAGCTGCTTTCTTTGCCTTATTATTATATTTTTTTTGAGAGAGAGTAAATAAGAGATTGCTAAAGGAATGACTGTTAATAGCTGCATTATTAAACGATGACACAGACTAACTTGTCTAGCTAACCTATAAAAACTCAACAATTGTCATTTTTAGAGATTTGAAAACCTCTAGGATCTCAATGTCACGTCACGTAATGTCACAAACTCCAGCAGCCAACAAACATGAATGAAATGGCCACCAGTACACTCACAGTCACTAGTCTATATTTGTATTGCAGCCTGCGGTTTAGGTTCCTCATGGCGAGGTATATGCTCTGTTTCTTAGGTCCGTGGCTTTACTAAGCCTGTTTACAGATTCATGTGATTCTCCGTTTATGTTTTACCGACATCGTGACTGTTCCGTTACATTTGAATTCTGATATTAAAAGCCCTGCATTTGCATCTTACCTTTGACTCTGCTACATGACACTCAATACCTCGGTCTATTATTAGTCTGACAAGACAGCGCAATCAAATCAAAATCCTTATGCACACTTATATCAAAATAATCCAAATAAAATTCAGAGGGAATGAATATCGCTCATAAATAGTTGAATAATATGATTCTGATTTTTTTTAAAAACAACCTCCTGTTAGATGCTAACCTTTTACACTGCGTCTTCATAATGCACTTGTAAACAGTGTGTAAATCTTTTATGAAGCCATGCAAGATTAATGAGAGGCTTATTTAAAAAAAAAAAAAAAAAATTTCAAATGAGATTTGATGCAGTCTGTGCATCCTTTATATGTTAGAGAGAAGAACCTATAATTATGAGTAAATGATAAAGAATGAGACATTTTACCCCATGACTAATTAGTCTCTTCTAACATTGTATTCATGAAAGTTTTTGATATATTTTTTATTAAGTTAACTGATATCATGGGCTAAATAAGTTGGAGAAGGTCTACACTAGTGTTTTTTAAATGTTAGATCTACAGGGTTCTTAGATAAGCAACTAGACGTATATATGTCACCTCTACTCCATGCTCCACATACAATGAACTAGAAGTCGCATGATCCGCTACCTCGTTCTAGTTCCCCAGACTTTTAGTCACCACCACCTGTTCCCAATTAGCACAGTTCCCATAAATAGCCTAGACGATGGGCAAATCTACGCTTAAGTCTTGCTCCTAGCATTCCTCTAGCAACATTACTGAGTCTATTGTTTGCGTAGATGCCTACCCTGTCTGCTTTATTCTGTCTAGTCTAGTTACATCTGATCTCCTGATACTTTATCAACTCTGATTTCGGTTTGCCCTTTCAGATTTGTAGGCTTCATTCAACAAAACCCTGCATTTTCATCCAAACTCTGTTTGAAGCCTGACAGTATACTGTATTCCGCTGTATTTGTCTTACATGCCCCTTTGCTGATGTTTTGTTTTGTCTGTAAATTTTTGTTTTGGTTCTAATCCTGACTCCGTCTCTATCCTGTCATTGGTTTGTTCCCTAACTGTGTGCACCTGTTCTATGTTTGCTGTCTATTTATATCCCGCTCTTTGTCTCATCGCAAGGCTTTATCATTCTTTATGTCTGTTTGTCTAAGCCCTCATTTTCTTTCTTTCTTTCCAAATCACGTTTCCCAAGTGCCTTGTCTCTCAAGTTCTCTTTGGTTATGATTATGGATAATCCTAGTTTACTACTGTCTGCCTGTGTATTGGAACCTGCTATGTATTCTGACGATGATTTATGAATTACCCTAAATAAATATCACACCAATCACCTACATTTGGAACCTGTTTTTACTCACTGCATGCTACAATGAGGCTTTAGCTTTCGATACAAACGGACCAGCACTTCATTTGAGAAACAAATTCCATGCTCCTATAAGACCTAGATAATTCTAAAATAGTAACTCTTAAACAATGATTTGTTATTGTTTAGTTAACATCAACTAATGAAATTAAGCATGTTAATGAAAGACTAGAAAAGACTAGTTAGCAAAGCAGAGAGAAGAAAAAAAAGACATTTTCAAGCAATAAAAGCAATGCAAAGGCCCAATGTAACCATGACTTAGCAATTAGCATTTCCTCTAAACTTCTTGTTTTCTCTTGGTTCTTAAGACTTCCCATGTCTTCACTTCACACGTCAAAGTTGACCAAGGTAAGGTTGGCATACCGTAAAAGAAATTTCTACTAGCAGCAACTGTGTTTTTCACGTTACCTGTCCTTTCCCCTTCGGTCAATAGTTTTTTATTTTTATTTCTGTTTGCTCTGACTGGGGCTGTGGTAACTTAAAGGTAAAGGTGTTGGCCGGATCTCAGGTCCACCAAGTTGCCACTGCTGGGCCCCTGAGCAAGACCCTTAACCATCAACTACTCAGTTGTATAAAATGAGATAAAGTATCAGATAAGATAAGAGTGTCTGCCAAATGCCAGAAATGTAAATGGCTGTTGCTTTATCTGAAAAGGTAGAAATGCAGTTTTCAGGTGTCTCCTGTATTGCTGAAGCAAATAGTCAAAAAATGTAAATGCAAATAAATCTCAAAAAAGTTCATCCATTATGAAGGGTTTTCTCATATACTCCTACTCATATAAGGTCATATACAATACCGTATAAAACCTCTAGATCCAGCTCATAAGTTTTGACACAAATCTTGAATAAATCCTCTGGCATTTGCTCTAAAATAAAAACCCCAAATGATACAGTTCATTTGAATGTATTATGAAGCCCAAAGTAGGCAGCCTTCAAGAACAGTATTCCCCTATTTCTTCTTCTTCTTCTTCTTCTACTTCTACTAAGTATGAGATATGTTTAAATTATTCATTTAGGTACTGTAATCGAATTGATTCAATCTTCAAAATCTCTACATTCCAATATCATCCCCCAGCATGTGCCTGAAAAGCAGGTTGCAAAGCATAGCACTCTGTGGACTGTAGAAGAATCGAAGAATTAATACAATTGCTTGCAGCTTCATTTGTTGTATATGTTCATAAAAAGAAAGTGAAGTGGAACCATGGAGGTTATTTTACAGTTAAATGGATCTCTGGCTGCCGTTACAGCTGACAGAGAGAAGTTTCACAGGTTAATGCACATAGCGAGGCTGATAGTCAGAGACACTGATCCGCAGGTAGCAATAAAAGAGATCTTTCAGGAAGTGTGGTGTAGAAGGTGAGAGGGTTGGAGTAGTGCACACCTCAAATGGACTTGTTCACTAAACAAAAATATCAGATTCAAAGGAGTTTTTGAAATGGAAGTTTTCCGTTTCATGTCTCGGGAGATGCACGGCGATGAATCAGGCATGGAATAAAAGCTGAGGAGTATTCTGAAGATGACCTTTCTCTTCAACTACTTTTTTTTTCCTTTTTGCCGAGCTGATTCAGTCCCTCCTGGAGCTCCAACCACCATCCATCCATCCGATCCATCTGCAATGCCCAGGTTTCATGGAGCAGGAGAATACCCACAGGGTAACGGAGATTAAAAGAGACCTGTTCTTCTGTTTTTCCACTCAAATCCCTTCATATAGTTCCTCTAGATTACACAAACATGCTTCTTCATGTGCACCTGAGGGCTGTGTGTTTGTTTTGGCCAGTTTTGTGCGTGCATTCTACAATCCATGAGGGAGTAAGACGGAGCGGTGTACGCAAGAGACACCCATTAAACAAAGTGACAGGCCTGTTCTGCTATCTGCCCACGTTCAACACAAGAAAGTGGAAGAGCTGAGCTCCTGAGTAAATGGGAAAATCCTGCCAATTCACATACCTGATGTCAAACAGCAGCCTACCACTGGGAGGATTAAAGAACACTCAACTCACTCGGGTTTTTGTTGCCATAGTTGGCCTCTAGCTTTCAATATGGCGCCACACACAAAGGACTCCCATCCTTCGAGAAAATAGCCAGCACAAGTTGAGAGTCCTCAAGCTGTAATCCGGATCTCCCTCATCTTTTCTGGCTCACTCTGCCATCATCTGATCCAGCTGTCCCGAGGGCCTCCAAAAGCTGCAAATGCTCCACATCTTATCATTCTGATTGGAGGATAAACCTCCTCAGCCCTGTTTTAATCCTGCTTCCAGCTGTTGTAATCCAAACTGCCAGAAAACATGCAAGGCTACACAACAGTGTGCAAACCTTCATAATCAGCTCTTCTCCTGGCTATTTTCAGCACCAGGTCATTGGTAGTTTTTTTTTTTTTTTTTTTGCCAGTGATGGCTGGACATGATATTAAATAAGAGGCTGAAAAAATTATTCTATCTATCCAAAAAATAAAAGTCTGCATTTCTTTTATGAAACTATTACGACACAGGGTTACATAAATATATAAAGATGTATAGGCAACACCATTATTACACTTTAGGGGGGCAAGGTGGCTTACTGGTTAGCGCATTTTCCTCCGGGGTTAGGTGCTCCAGTTTTCTCATTAAGTCTAAAACCATGCATTGTAAGCTGTCAGGCCTCTCTAAATTGTCCATAGTGTGTGAGTGTGGGTGATTGTGCCATACAATGAGTTGGCACCTATTTAAGGTGTCCCTGGGATAGAATCCAGGCTCCCTACAACCCAGCATACAATAAATGGTTCAGAAAATGGATGGATGGAATCGAACTGTGTCTCTTCTGAATATTAAATCTGTTAAACAGAAAACTTAACCAGCTCTTACATTCAAGCTATTAAAAAAACAACATCATTTTGTCATTTGTAACTTGATTGGACAATGCTCACTTAGTCGATTTACATCACATTTCTTCACCAAAGGCACTTCATTGATTTCTCAAAGTGCCTTTGGTGAAGAAATGTGATGTAGAAATGTGATGCCTTCTCAAAATCAACACTGACGATGGTGTCGGAGATGTGGGCTTAAGCAAATTTGCCATCCACAATCAAAACTCTAGTGGGAGTTTGTCAAAAGATGATTGTCAGTAATGAGATGTGTGTGTAATGAGATACAGTCTGGGCTAGAATGAAATCAGCCTCAGCCTCTACCTTACAAAATGTGTGTATTATTACTTATCAACATGCTGTTGTTCTTCTAGATTCCGGAAAAGTAAAAAAGTTTGTTTTAACCCATTTGTTACTACTGTATGATAAAATATATGGTAAAAATTGGGCTTCATTTTAGCATACTGTCCTTGAAAGAGACTAAATAGACTTTGACTAATGTCCTTCGCTGGGCAGATTTTCTAAAACAGCCATGCAAGTGACATGAAATTGAGTTTGGCTCAAAGAAAATACAAAGAGAGAGAGACAGAGAGAGAGTGCTTTCACTTTGGCTCCTAAAAGGTCACTGTAAAAGTCAAATGGCAGGACATTTCCATTTCCTCCAGGCCTTCTCTCATCAAGAAAGAATCACCACGTTCAGGCATCTGCAGCCTTCTCACTGTGAAGTGTGTGATTGTCCCTGTCAGATTAAATACTTCCAAACTCAGTGCGGATCTGTTAGACCGAGCGACGACCCTGACAGAGATCCTTCATATGCCGCTCTGAGAGGAAGTGAGATGTTGGTCCAGGGTTTCCTGGGCAACCTAAAGCCTCGTCTGGATTTTTTTCCCTCATTGCTCCTTGTGGCTGGAGTGAATTAAACAGGGTTTAAACACCACAAAATGTCAGCGAGAGCAAGAGAGGCACATAAAATATTTATTTATTAATATTTATTGCTGTGTAGTGAGAAGTGACTGCTTTCTTCTAAAGCTGAGAGATACTGTTGTTTTAAAGAATCCCCAGAAAATACAAAAATGCTAATTGTTTATGAAAATATGCATATATTTAGTCAACTTGTGTATTAAGAGTTAAATTTAGAGTTAAACAGCATTACAGCTGTTTTCACTCCACATTTTGTCCCTCTTGAGATTTCCATCCAGCTGCGTGATGTGACCAAAGTGTCCGTGTTACCCCGCCGTTCACTTCCTAAATCAAACTCTCAGAGTCAAGACGAGTGCTCTAAATATTCCTGTCCTGTGCCATAATTAATCAAAAGTTTCTAGATCAAAGTGCTTTCACATACGCGACTCTCTTGAGACACGCATCCGCATGCCACCATCTGGAAAAGGAGGAGAGGCAGATTTGATGCAAGATTTTTTTTGTGTGTCTATTTGCTGTTCTCACCAAGTGAATCAGATGTTTGTTCCCAATAAGAGAGTGGAAAATAGCTTAATAAACAGCTGTTCCAGTTCGTGTTCAGACTGTCATTATGATATCTCAGTCTAGGGACTTATAGCGGATGTGGCCTTTTTACAACGCAGTGGCTAATTTGTTAAAAGGTTGCTGAGGATGGTGTTGAGCATCCAGACACCAGGGTGGGAAATCAGATAGCAATTCAGATTTAAACCATGGCCAAAGCCAGACAGATTAAAAAAAAAAAAAAAAAAAAAAAAAAAAACAGATAGAAATGTAAGCACTTGTAAATATTGGTATATTCAATTCAATTTAATTTAATTACATTTAATAAAATTTAATTTGTATAGTGCTTTTAACAATGTACATTGTCTCAAAGCAGCTTTACAGAAGTATAGAAACACATAAAATAAATGATAAAGTTTTCAGTTAAGTTACTATTTATGAGGAGAAGAGACAGTGGTGAGGAAAAACTCCTTGAGATGATATGAGAAAGAAACCTTGAGTGGAACCAGGCTCAGAAGGGAACCTCATCCTCATTTGGGTGACACCGGGCAGTAAATAATGTAAATGTTGATAATGTCCTTTCTATAACAGTTTATAGTCAAGTGGAATTGTGCAACCTGAAGAACTAATAAGTCAGCGTAATTTCTGAGTTCATTATAGACTTAACACTAATTTCTTTCTTCAAATGTTTTCAAATGTTCACTGAAATTATTTAGAATATTTAGAATAAAATTCAGAAAGTTTAACATATTTATTTATATTTAATGAGCAAGCCAGAGGCAATGGTGGAAAGGAAAGACTCCCTGAGACGATATGAGGAAGAAACCTTGATAGGAACCCAACTCAATAGGAAACCAGTCGTCATTGGAATAACACTGGAGAGTCTGATTAAATAATGTCCCTTCTACAACTGTGTATAGACCAGTGAAGTTGTGTAACCAACATATTAGCTGTGACACTTATGAGGTTGAATTATACTATTCAACCTCAGCTACATCACCTTAGTTTATAACTGGCATCAACTAGAGATGTGCACTGGATGTTTTTTCTTTAATCCTGTTTGTGCACTTATTATTTTTGCTTGTATCTATCTGTCTAAGATTTGTGCTTGGTTCTAATTCTTAAAATACAAACAATCTAGTTATTAAAAAATGTAATTACTACAAATAACGACTAAGTAGGTACTAATGCTTTAACTGCTTGTTACTAAATGTGATCTTTCTATGTCCCACAAGCTTCAGCTCACATCTGCATGAAAGACAAAACCCTCCTTTATCGTCATCTCCCATAGGATTCCAGTACCGAGATGCACGTCTCGTCTTGACCAGATAACATACGAACCGTTCTAGCAAGCTTTCAAAAAAAAAGAAAAAAAGAATAGTGCACCTTCTGTTCATATCTGTATTTGAATCTGAAGGTTATCTGTTCATTCTGAAAACTGTATTTATATTGCTTACACAACACTTTGTTAAGACTATAAAGAAGCGGTCAGAGGTGAACGAGAGAATACAAACGAGAAAAAGGGACACTGAGGTGAAGGGTAATATGGAGGCTGAGAGAACCCAGGTGCATTTAAAAAACTGTGAGCACCAGTCTTTAAGGCACTTGAAAAGCAGATAGAATACACAGAAGAAATAAAAATGCCAGAGGCAAATTGAGTGAGAGTTTGGAGCATTAGCTGGATGTGATTTGAAAGGAGTGAACAAGCCAGAGAGAGAGAGAGAGAGAGAGAGAGAGAGAGAGAGAGAGAGAGAGATAGATGTGGGAATGGGAGTGGGGGGAAGGGGGGGGTGAAAAGAGGTAAAGTGGAACTGTCTCTTGTTCCCTGGACATCCATATTCAACAGGCAGATGTAGCACAAATGGCAGGCGGGCTCGATCAATACAATAAAGCATTTAACTCAGGACTGCTTTACGACACAGTCAAAGCCGGGAGCTGATCGTTTGGGTTTCATCACCATCCACAGCGCAGAGGCTCATGCACTGTGCTTCATTCATTAAACAGTAACATTAAGCAGGGTCCAACAGGTACGTTTAAACAAACTAGCACTTTCCTGTCATCAAGGTGACCTAGAAGCAAGAGACCTGGTCTGTATCTCTCTCACACACACAAGAGCCAAGCCATGGTTCAAGTTGAAAGCTGAACTGAATCTTTATACACATATCTATTAGATCAGACTTTTTCAAATTGTAGTGCATAATTTCCACATGTGCTGCTTATTTAGGTGCTCAATGTCACATTTTTGTACAGTATAATGTACTCTGTTATTTTTTTATTTTTGACACCAAATCCACTTGACTTTTGGCCAGCTCTATGTTTCTTTCTTTCTTTCTTTCTTTCTTTCTTTCTTTCTTTCTTTCTTTCTTTCTTTCTTTCTTTCTTTTTTTAAAGCACATGTGTGCACTAATGTGGGTACATCTTGGACATGTTTTTCATGTAATGTCCAATCTTGTAGAGATCCAGCACACAGCTGTGTAAGTGTTACTTGGAGACAAAGCAGACAATCTGTAATTGAATGCCCTGACCAATCACCCATCCTTAACTTAATCTAGCTACTCCTGGGAGGTGTTGGATTAAAAAGAGAGAGAGAAAAAGAGAAAGGGAGAGAATGGTGGGGCATCCAACTAGCACTACAAATCCTTTGGGACAGAGAAGAGGAAAGGCGAGAGGAGAGTCTCAGTGAGGAATGCCTGGGGAAGAAATCACTGTATTAAGTGTGTGCAGGAGTTCTGCAGTTATAATTGCTATGGGCAAAACAGTGATACAACAAACTGCAAGAATGGATCCCAGTGAGGTGTTGTAGTGTTAAAGGTACACCTTTGGGTACACCAGTCACTAACTGATGAGACAGGAACTCATTTATCACAGTCTTCAAATGATTTGAGTCCCAGTGATACCAGTGGAAACTAAAAATCTAGGTATATAGACTCACTTTGTACTGTCTGCCTTTACTGATACCACTTTATACTGCTATATATTGTTTTTATCATTTAGAATCTCCAGGAAAAAAAAAAACTTTCAAGGTTTTAAAGAGGTGTCCTAAATTGGAGACAGATGGATGTTAGTGCCAACGTAATCTTTATTAAAAGTCCAAATTGGCAGACAAAAAACAAGCAAAGGTCAAACAATCAGGCAAACAAAGCAATAGAGAGAAAAAGGTCAGAATCAGAAAAGCAACTAGGAAATCATGCTCAGAACTGCTACAGGAAACCTGGCAAAGAACAGAACAAATTGAGTTGCATAAATATATTGAGTGAATTAAAGATAAACAGGAAATAGGTATGTTAATATTAAAGTGAGCGTCTGGAGGATAAAGACATGAAGGATGCCGGATGGAGGTCTCAGGCTTGAAATCTACTGTGTATTTCTGTAACGCTTCTTTGCTCCAATGCCTGTTGAATTGAACATCACTAGGAGGGAGGGCAAAGTAGTCAGCATATTTGCCTCACACCTCCAGGGTTCATTTCCCACCTGTGCCCTTTGCATGATCAGCCTGAAACCTCCATCTAAAAGCCACTGCCTCTCTGTCCTGCTTGAAAGGTCCCACCATTACTCAGGGTACAATGAAGACCTGCATCAAGACACTTCTGTTCTGGCACCTATGTGGTGGAATAAACTTCATCTTGATATACAAACAGCTGAGTCACGGGCTGTCTTCAAACAATGGCTTACCCCTTCCTGAAATTAGCAATTTTACATGTAACATGTAAGTGTAAAGGTTCTCTTGGTGCTTCAGAGGTTTTCTTAGGCACTCTTGTGTCCTCCTCTAGTCCAAAGACATGCATTGTAGGCTGATTAGCATCTCTAAATTGTCTGTAGTGTGTAAATATGTGTGATTGTGCCCTGTGATGGGTGAGCATCCTTTCCAGGGTGTCCCATACCCTGTGCACTGAGCCCCTCTGACCCTCTGTAGGCTAAGCACTACAGAAAATGGATGGATGTATAAAACATACATAGCATGAATGCATTATGCTACTCATGTTCCAGGAAATCCAGGGATCGGACAGATCTTCCTTAAACTCTAGTCCCACACCAGTATAGGAAAGTATAACCTTCACTGATTTAAGAATGTCTTCAGCATGTTTATCATAGATCTGAGTCTGCACAATCCACTTGCATTTCAGTATTTGGCAGAAACTCTTATCCGGAGCATCTTGCAAAACAGCTGAACCTGCAATGACACAAAGTACTCAGCGAAACTGTTCCTTACAGAATACACACTAAAGCTGATTTGTACAAGTGCTAGAATGTACTTGTAACTAAGACAGAGAATTGCAGATTTAAATGGCAAGCTACGTAAGTGGAAACAATTTTAAGGAGAAACGTCATTCTATTGCTCACTCCAAGGTTGCCATGAATCAACCATGAAAACAAGGAATATGGAGATGTAACAATTCTAGCGCTGGTCTAATCATACTTTCAGATCCTGCTGGGGAGATGTTAAAATAGACAACGATATGTAAGATTGAGCTACGTAAGATTCACAATGTATGGCAGTTGATTAGAGTCGAAAACTCCACAATACTGTATCAATGGCGCAAGTGGTTTCAGGTACTGATTCAACACAACTGTGTTTCTCAGCACAATTTCATTGTAAGCAGCATTGTATCCTACTTCTGATTGGAGTTCTGGTCACTTTTAAGCTGCTGAGGTACATGAGATTACTGTGGATGATCCCACTTAGAAACCATGGAGAAGGATTTGGACTGAACAGTTTTGCACTCAAGTCTCCATCAGTGAACAGCTGATACAACAGGATAGATTTCATGTTAGAACTAGAATTAATTTTGAGCATAGAATTGACAGTGGGGGCACGGTGGCTTAATGGTTAGCACGTTTGCCTGACACCTCCAGGGTTGGGGGTTCGATTCCCGCCTCCGCCGTATGTGTGGAGTTTGCATGTTCTCCCCGTGCCTTGGGGGTTTCCTCCGGGTACTCCGGTTTCCTCCTCCAATCCAAAGACATGCATGGTAGGTTGATTGGCATCTCTAAAGTGTGTGTGTGTGTGTGTGATTGTGTGAGTGAATGAGAGTGTGTGTGCCCTGCGATGGGTTGGCACTCCGTCCAGGGTGTATCCTGCCTTGATGCCTGAGATAGGCACAGGCTCCCCGTGACCCGAGAATAGTTTGGATAAGCGGTAGACAATGAATAATTGACAGTCATTTAAGATTAAATTAATTATAATCACTATTTGGTGTCACCCAGATGAGGATGGGCTCCATTTTTTAGTCTGGTTCTTCTCAGGGTTTCTTCATCTCATTGAGTTTTTCCTCACTACAGCCACCTCCGGCTTGCTCATCTTTAGAGGGCTACATTTAAATTCACATCCTGAACTTGAATATTTCTGTAAAGCCGCTTTACAGCAATGTCCATAGTTCATTGTTTGGTGCCTCCACAATTTCTATCGAAGATTTCTCAATAATGTGGCAATGAAAGTCTCTAGTAAAATAGCAAGTGACAAAAGAAGGTCTTGTGCTTTTTTTATTGGGGCAGTGAAACCTTTAAGCTTGCTGATTGAAACGTCATTGTAGCTGTGCTTCTTATAAAAGTCCTCCTGTGGTGTTAATGCAGAGCTTCCTCCCCTAACGCCACACACTCTCATCTAGACTTCTATGTGCCATTACTTTCTATCAAGGGAAATGAAGAATGTTTAGAACTAATAAATATATGAAAATAACTATCAGTCTACAGTATGTTCTAGGATGCAGTATATTTACCATGTGCAATATCGCATCATGTGCAATATGTTCTAGTTCCCTAGCACCTTTTATGTACATATAAATGTACATATAAAACATCTCAGTCCATTTATTTTTCATTTAGATTTTATATTTCACGTATTTTTCAATAATTATTTATATTTATTTTTCTTGTTATCTGAAGCAGTCTCTGGCAAAAGAATTTCCTTCGGGATTAATAAAGCTCTATCTTATGTTATTTTATGTTATCTTATTTATAGATGCTGACAAATTAAGTCCATAAATGGTCAAAAATAGCCTTTTTTAACCTAAAAATATTAAGCTGGCAACAAAGTGTCATATCTAACATTTAGCTATCTATCTTTCATATTTAACATTTAAATATGCTACTGGTTGAAGAGCAAGAGAAGTGCTCTCCTTTGCTGGTCAGCACTCAGACATGAACAAACAGCAGCAGATTAATAGAACATGGTAGCCATGTGGAAATTGGTCAGCTGATTTGTAAACGAAATATATTTAAAAAGTGCTATTATGCTTTTTTTGTATTGTTTCCTGTTTCATCGAGGTTTCATGATTGCCACTGCCAGCAAGCAGTTCCTGACCACACTGCTAGGATTATATTTATTACACTTTCCTGTTCTGCTCTTAAACCTAAAATGGAAAAAAAATCCTTGATTTTTCTGTCTTATTTTAGTTTAGGAAATATAAAAAAAGCTGCAAAACAAAAAAATCAATATGTATAAGCCTAGTAGCAACCAGCTAATTAACACCAGACCCACTAAAAACACATCATGCAAATTTCAACATCAACATGTTCAGTGTGTTTAAGGATGGACACATGTTCAGTTTGTTTAAGGATGGACACATGTTCAGTGTGTTTAAGGATGGACACATGTTCAGTGTGTTTAAGGATGGACACATGTTCAGTGTGTTTAAGGATGGACACATGTTCTGTGTGTTTAAGGATGGACACATGTTCAGTGTGTTTAAGGATGGACACATGTTCAGTGTGTTTAAGGATGGACACATGTTCAGTGTGTTTAAGGATGGACACATGTTCTGTGTGTTTAAGGATGGACACATGTTCTGTGTGTTTAAGGATGGACACATGTTCTGTGTATTTAAGGATGGACACATGTTCAGTGTGTTTAAGGATGGACACATGTTCTGTGTGTTTAAGGATGGACACATGTTCTGTGTGTTTAAGGATGGACACATGTTCTGTGTGTTTAAGGATGGACACATGTTCTGTGTGTTTAAGGATGGACACATGTTCTGTGTGTTTAAGGATGGACACATGTTCAGTGTGTTTAAGGATGGACACATGTTCTGTGTGTTTAAGGATGGACACATGTTCTGTGTGTTTAAGGATGGACACATGTTCTGTGTGTTTAAGGATGGACACATGTTCAGTGTGTTTAAGGATGGACACATGTTCAGTGTGTTTAAGGATGGACACATGTTCAGTGTGTTTAAGGATGGACACATGTTCTGTGTGTTTAAGGATGGACACATGTTCAGTGTGTTTAAGGATGGACACATGTTCTGTGTGTTTAAGGATGGACACATGTTCAGTGTGTTTAAGGATGGACACATGTTCAGTGTGTTTAAGGATGGACACATGTTCAGTGTGTTTAAGGATGGACACATGTTCAGTGTGTTTAAGGATGGACACATGTTCTGTGTGTTTAAGGATGGACACATGTTCAGTGTGTTTAAGGATGGACACATGTTCTGTGTGTTTAAGGATGGACACATGTTCTGTGTGTTTAAGGATGGACTGAAACAGACTCTACAGCAGACAAGAGCACCGGGAGCAGATATTGAACAGGATTCATCTTCAGACTGACATTTGAGTGACACCGAACTCCTGCCTGCAGGCGTGAAGAAAATCATAGTTGGTTTTATAACATAAAGTTAGCTTATTTAGCGCTACCTCAAGGGAGAACAGGATGAGCAGGGAATCAAACACCTAATCTCAGTGTAACACTGACAGTCTGACATGAGGCACAGTGCTCCCTGAGGGGGCTACACATGAACACACACACATATACACACCACATGGGCGGATTATTAGTGTGTGTTTGTGTGTGTGAATATGTGAGTGATCAATGGAGCATGTGTGGTCACCTTGTTTCTGTAAAACGTGTCTCACCATACTGAGCACATGTATTGCACAGCTGAGCCGTGTGTGATCCGTTTCCTGCTGTATTTTCTCAGCAAATGGTAAATTGGCCTCTTTTATGCCTTCTCATGCATTTTTGATGTGTATCAGAGACAGACTGGAGAAATGGTAGAGAAATTTGATATTGGTTTTAAAGTGCAAGGCAGGATTTTTCACTCTTTTACCCCTTATCCATTCCTCATAACTTCTCTCTCTCTCTCTCTCTCTCTCTCCCTGACACACATGCACACTTAAAGAATTTAAAGTTGGACCAGTGAAGTTCTACTTTTAATCCCCTATGCTGGATGCTCGTGAAGGAGTGTAAATGCGTCTAACTGAAGAGTAAGGCCTGCTGAGGCAACACAAAGCCTGCAAACGACTACCTAAGCTTCTACTGAGACGCTGCCAACAGCAGAAAAGCGATTCTCATGCTGAGAATGACGCTCACAAATACACGTTTGACCTGCAAGCAGAAGAGGGTGAAAGAGAGAGAGAGAGAGAGCGAGAGAGAGAGAAAGAGAGAGAGAGAGAGAGAGAGCGAGAGAGCGAGCGCAGAAAGCTCCCGAGACAAAATCATGGTTCATCAAAACCATTAGTAACCAGGGGCTAATGGGCATCACAGTCCATTAAATGTGATTGCTGACCCATGATGGGCACGTGCAATGAGCTTCATTAAATCCATCAGGGGATCGATGTGGCGGATTCTTTAAACAGGCGCTTCTTGAATGTGGGCCCGGGTTAATCTTCTGCCAGTTACAGGTGAAGGAATACTGTTTCAACATGTTGTGTTAGATGAGGTTTAACTCATTTTACCAGAGGCTTAAAAATGGAATTTCTCCCTGGGTTGTTGTGTCCATTTTCAGCATTGCGATGTCACACTCCACAGTGGTGTTTAATGTCTCATATATAAGAGATTCATTCATAAGTATTTCTGTTTTAACCTAGCCTATTAGGAGTAATATATTCATAGAAAAATTCAGAAAAAAACAACAAAAATGGGTTAGTTTTCTTCACATAAATATTTCTTTCTATTTTCAAAGTAAAACCCATTTCTGCTCACTGAGATAAACCAAATGCTTCTTCATACGCACCTAAAATTTTATCTTCAACCATTAAAATTCTGTCTAAGGTTATCCCAACAGAGGGAACAACACATGTCTCATACTGAAAGCCAACAGAGTCCTGACTCATTTTATGTCAGATTTGTGGCTAAATAATTCAGTTGTTTATATACTGATACACATTATGATTTACATTTTGCCGGTGGAACAGAAAGCTGGTGTACTAGAAAAAAAGGGTTAAATATCCGTCAGGATTAGAGAAAAACAATGAACAACAATAGGTTTCTATTCAAAAGATCTTACACAACATGGTTGTATTAGAGAAACAGGAATTATTGCAAAATAATCAGCAAGTCATCTGACCTTAGTAGATAGATTTGCATGAATTTCGTGACAGGATTCAATCAAAAACCCTCAATATTGAACTGAGTTTACTGTCTATACGGAGTTTCACTGCTTCCTCCAATGTCTGAGTAGATTTCTTTCATGTTTTATGGTTTCTTCCTGATTTCCAAAAACATACATGTAGGTGGACTGACTGTATTTAATTACCTCTAGGTGTGAGTAAGTGTGTGTGCATGGACTAGCGTCTACTCCAGTGTGTATTCCCTCCTCATGCACAGCGATCCTGGGATCCGGATTCACCAAACCCAGACCAAGATAAAACTGCTACTGAAGATGAATGAATGAACAAGAAAAGCAAGAAAAATAGAAGGGTAATGTTGGATTGCAAAGCCAAAGAAATGAATATTAATTGACCACATATATTTTTACTACGTGTATTCTATACAAATTCTATACTAAATTTACAGTATGGTCAGTGGTAGCTCAAGTGGTTAAGGCTCTGGGCTATTGATTGATTGCCCCAGCACTGCTAAGCTTCCACTGTAGGGCCCTTAAGCAAGGCCCCCAGCCCTCTCTGCTCCAGGGGTCCTGCATCATGGCTGCGCCTGAGCTCTGACCCCAACCACCCATGGATGGGATATGTTTAGAAAGAATTTCCATGTGCACTAATGTATACATGACAAATAAAGGCTACTTAGCTTATTCCTTCTCTCAGAATGCCTCATGTTTCCCAGCACATTGTTTTGTTTATACTGCCATGTATCTGTGTGTTGGTCCTCTCTCCACCCCTATCGCATCACTGGTCTGTTGCCAAACGTGTGCACCTCTACTGAGTTAATCCCTAGCTTAATCTGACTTTATATACCCCCTATATTCCTGTCTTCTTCACTGTAAATATCAGCTTGTGATTAAAATCCTCCCTGCTTGGAATTATGGCCACTTTCGTCAGATTTCCCCAGATAAATCAAAGCCTCATCTACATGCAAGTTACAGTATTTACTATAGCAATAATTAACTATTAAGCAATAATTACTGATAATGGCCATGTGGAAACGTTCTGAAAGCTGATCTACTGTCCTGAAACTGCAGTCTTTGTTCTACTTTGATTGACACATGGATGTTATTTTTCAAACGCTGATCTGTTGTATCATCATCCATATGTAGCATGCCAGGATTAGGAGATGTCAAAGTACTTAGTAGGAGATTTGTCATTTGGAGGAAAAAAAGCAGTTCTATTTTCTAGTGACTGAATTGGAATAGAGTTTAGAAACAGTGTCCTTTGATTTAACTACTGTGTTAATTCAGGTGGAAAAAACTAAAAAGATCACAAATGAGACTCTTGACTAAATTAGTCCAAGGCTGACAGCCACATTTTGTTTCTTTTATATGTAAACCTTTGATTACTAACTAACTAATTTGATTAATAGTGCATAGTTACTGCGAAAAGGAATAAAGGTCTTTAAGTGAAAAGTTACTTAAATTTTTCCTAAGAAGTTATTTACTGTGGAATATGAAACCTAGGCATATAAATTTAATTCGTTTTGGAGGCGAGTTCTTAAGGTGAATTATTGGGAAACAAATTTTCCCATAAGAAATAATGTCTTCTTCTTCTTCTTTCAGCTTTTCCCTTCAGGGGTCGCCACAGCGAATCATCTCTCTCCACCTATCCCTATCTTCTGCATCCTCAACACTTGCACCCACTAGCTTCATATCCTCATTAATTCCATCCATATACCTCCTCTTTGGCCTTCCTCTTTGCCTCCTGCCTGGCAGCTCCATGTCCAACATTCTCTTACCAATATACTCACTCTCCCTCCTCTGAACATGTCCAAACCATCTTAATCTGGCCTCCCTAACTTTGTCCCCCAAACGTCCAACATGAGCTGTCCCTCTGATGTACTCGTTCCTAATCCTGTCCAATCTTGTCACTCCCAAAGAGAACCTCAACATCTTCAGCTCTGCTACCTCGAGCTCTGACTCCTGTCTCAGAGCCGATCCCTGATGCAGTCCCACCTCCACATTGAACTCCTCTGTCTGACCTACAGCACACCTCACCACTGTCCTGCTCCTCTCATACATGTCCTGCACCACTCTGACATACTTCTCTGCTACTCCTGACTTCCTCATACAGTACCACAGCTCTTCTCTTGGCACCCTGTCATACGCTTTCTCCAAGTCTACAAACACACAGTGCAACTCCCTCTGACCATCCCTATACTTCTCCATCAAAATTCTCAGAGCAAAAATTGCATCTGTTGTGCTCTTTCTGGGCATGAAGCCATACTGCTGCTCACAAATTTCCACTACCTTCCTTAACCTAGCTTCCACTACTCTTTTCCATAGCTTCATTGTATGGCTCATCAACTTCATCCCCCTATAGTTACTGCAACTCTGCATGTCACCCTTATTCTTAAAGATCGGCACTAACACACTTCTTCTCCATTCCTCAGGCATCCTCTCACTCTCTAAAACCCTGTTGAACAAACTAGTTAAAAATTCCACTGCTGCCTCTCCTAGACACTTCCAGACAATAACTCTAACTTGCTGCACATCCTTCCCATCTCGATCCCTCTGCCTAGCTAAACTGTACAAGTCCTTCTCTCCTTCTCTAGTGTCTAACCTAGTGTACAACTCGTCATATGCCTTCTTAGACACCTCCCTCTTCACTCTGCACTGTAACTCCTTGTATTCCTGTTTATTGTCTTCAGTCCTGTCCATGTCCCACTTCTTCTTGGCTAACCTCTTCCTCTGGATACTATCCTGAACTTCCTCATTCCACCACCAAGTCTCCTTATCTTCTTTCCTCCTTCCAGATGACACACCCAGCACCTTTCTCCCTGTCTCCCTGATCACTTCTGCTGTAGTTTCCCAGTCATCTGGCAGCAATACCTGACCACCCAGAGCCTGCCTCAACTTCTGTCTAAATTCCTCACAACATTCCTCCTTTTTCAGCTTCCACCACTTGGTTTTCTTCTCTATAACTATCTTTGACCTCTTCTTCTTACAGACCATCAAAGTCATCCTACACACCACCATCCTATGCTGTCTGGCTACACTCTCTCCCACTACCACTTTACAGTCACTAATCTCTTTCAGATTGCCTCTTCTACATAGGATGTAGTCTACCTGTGTTCTCCTACCTCCACTCTTGTAAGTCACTCTATGCTCCTCCCTCTTCTGAAAATAAGTGTTAACCACAGCCATGTCCATCCTCTTAGTAAAGTCCACTACCATCTGTCCTTCTAGGTTCCTTTCCTTAACTCCAAACTTGCCCATCACCTCCTCATCACATCTGTTCCCTTCACCAACATGTCCATTAAAATCCACTCCTATCACCACTCTGTCACCCGTGGGAATACTCTCCATCACCTCATCTAATTCACTCCAGAATCTCTCTTTCTCCTCTAACTCACAACCTACCTGTGGGGCATAACCACTAACAACATTCAACATCACCCCTTCAATCTCTAACTTCAGACTCATCACCCTGTCTGACACTCTCTTCACCTCCAGAACATTCCTCACAAACTCCTCCTTCAGGACCACACCTACCCCATTTCTCTTACTATCCACACCATAATAAAACAGCTTGAATCCTGCTCCTATACTACAAGCCTTGCTACCCTTCCACCTGGTCTCCTGTACACACAGTATATCCACCTTCCTTCTCTCCATCATATCAGCCAGCTCTCTACCTTTCCCTGTCATAGTACCAACATTCAGAGTTCCTATTCTCAGTCCTACACTCTTACCTTTCCTCTTCTCTCTCTGTCTGTGCACTCTCCTCCCTCCTCTACTTCTTCGACCAACAGTAGCCCAATTTCCACCAATTTTAGGTCAAGTCCGCCGATGGCGGTCGTTGTTAACCTGGGCCTCGACCGATCCGGTAAGAAATTCAGAGTACAGACGATTCGCATGGTTAAATTTGGCAATATTATCTCTGAACAACTCCATGATTTCCCCTTCAGCCACTGCTCGCAACCTTGGGGTAACCATGGACAATCAACTATCCTTTTCCTCCCATGTCACTAATGTGACACGCTCATGTCGGTTTCTTCTGTACAACATCAGAATGATTCGGCCATTTCTATCCACACAGGCTACTCAGGTGCTTGTTCAGTCTCTGGTCATTTCGAGATTGGACTACTGCAACTCTCTTCTGGCAGGTCTACCTCTGAACGCAATTCGCCCACTGCAAATGATCCAAAATGCAGCTGCACGACTTGTTTTCAACCTGCCTAAGTTCTCCCACACCACCCCATTTCTGCGTTCCCTCCACTGGCTTCCGGTAGCTGCACGCATCAGATTCAAAACACTAATGCTTGCCTACAAAGCCAAGAATGGACCAGCGCCATCTTACCTCAAAGCTCTCGTCACTCCTCGCACTGCACCTTGCTCACTCAGATCCACTAGCACTGCTCGACAGGTCCCACCATCTCTCAGGGAAAAAGGTAGGTATACATCTAGACTCTTTTCTGCTCTGGCACCGAGGTGGTGGAATGAACTTCCCCTAGGTATCCGGACGGCCGAGTCTCTGACCGTCTTCAAACGGCAACTGAAGACTTACCTCTTCCTGAAGTACTTAAACTAGCTCTTATTTTTCCCTGTTCATGTATTATGTTGCAAAGTTTAAAAAAAAATAATAAAATCCACCTCAGTTTAGACTAATGGTATCCCAAGTTTGTGTCCTATTGAACCAGTGTTAATGTATTCATTGACTGAGAACTAAAGCACTTTTGTACATTGCTCTGGATAAGAGCGTCTGCCAAATGCCAGAAATGTAAATGTAAATGTATATTTTACGCCAGATGCCCTTCCTGACGCAACCCTGTCTATTTATCCGGGCTTGGGACCGGCACAGAAGTCACTGAACTGTGACCCCCATGGCTAGATTCCATAAGAAATAATGTAAATGCAGATAATCCGTTCCAGCCACCTAAAAATATTACTAATATTACCAAGACAAAGCGTATGTAAACTGTATATCTGCTTACAAAGAAATGACCCAAGCCAAACATTACATGTCAAGGGTCCCCACAGGAAGTCGTGCCACCAAGCTTGGGCTAAAAATAGAACAGAGCACCCATGCCACCAATCTGTCAAAAAAAAAAAAACGCCCAAAAAATCACGCAGCTTTTGAATGCATGCCAAGGGCAACGTCTGTGTCGTGGGTTGACTCTTTCCAAACAGCTTTCGCTGACCGAAAAAAAGTTAGTACAATTCGAAACCTGTTCCAGTTGGCTTCGCTTGGCTTTCCACAGACACAAACAAGTTTTGAACGGCTCCGAAAATGCTTTGTATGCCGAAAATGCTTTGTATGCCACTGCAAATTTCTTGCAAAATTTTAATTCCTAATGTGAAAATTCATAAGGTAGGGCATTCGTATGCCGCGATTCCACTGTAATAAAAAATATTACCAGTAATCCATCATTTTGTTTGAGCAATCATAATAAACTCTTCATAATCTTCTTATAATCATCTAATAGTCTGAATGATCATTATGAAGCTTTCATACAACAGTCATACAATCTGTTGCATTATCCATTTGTAGTGAATAATGGGTTTAGAATGCTTCATTTTGTGTAAATGCGCAGATTTGTACGTTCCCTGATGTTTGAGGATTGAAAATAAAAACCACTTCTGTTTGTGTTGTGTGTCAACATCCTGTCCGAATTCAATTTGAGAAAATTTGAGAAAATAACTAAATAATAGCAGCATCCAACCTGAAAAGAATGATAAATATACAAAAGTTAATCAAAATGTAGCAGGGAGTGTTAATGCTCTCCCTGCTGCTGGCTTGCCAAAGCTGGGTGTGTTAACAGCGACCGTCTTCCTACAGCCTGAAACACGACCCAGTCGAGAATCCCTACATTACCATCCATTCTGTATGCTTTCTCAAGCAAAGAAATTGGGTTCTGAGCAACTGCTTTCCAAAAAGAATAAAATCAATTGAAACGCGAGTGCGTGAAGGAGTCACTGTGAATAGTCACTTTTGTGTTGTGCTGCATCGCTTTCATTTCTATTATAGTCGCTCGACGTTGCACTTTACTTCTCTCCCTTGCTTAATCACCAAGAGATTGCGAACAACATCCGGCTCATTCTGCTCAACAGAGCTTGCCGAGCTCTGACATATGGTGCTTCGAAATAGTCCTGCAACCAAATATTTAGTGATAAACAGAAAAATAAAAGCACCACATCAGAGGCATTCGCAGTAACTTTTAATATGTGCATATGACTGTTTTTGCTGTTTCTACCCACTCTTTCTTCTTTTTTTTTTTTACCTCAGGCCAAAAAACTGAAATTTGCGCCTGTGTTGTTGTTTCCATGTTTAGCATTAAATGTCTTTGTCATGTCCCACTCCACGGTGCAGGTTAATATGAAAGGAGACACTCGAAGCTTTAAGAATTTGTAGTTTTTCCAATATTTCTGTTTTTATCTAGCTTACTAGGGGCAATGAATTCAAAAGAAATTCCAAAGAAAGTTAATGTCAGTATTTTTTCCACACAAATGTTACTATCTTCAAAGTTAAAGCTGATATCAAACCCATTTCTGCTCTCTGAGATGCCCCCAAGTGCTTGCTCATAAGCATCTAAAATGTAAAGGTGTTATCTTCAACCACTAAAATTCTGTGTAAGGTTACCAACAAAAGGAAAAACACATGTCTCACTCTAAAAGCTGACTCCTGACTCCTTTTATATCAGAAAAATAATTCATTTGCTTATACTGAACGCCGGTGTGCTGTTAAAAAGGGTTAAAATATACAAACCCCTGAGGTCAAGAGCAATTTCTCAGATGTTGTTTTACAACGGTTAAATTTAACTCCTAGACCGAGCCAAAAAACCTCAGCGATCATTTGATCTTGGGTCTTATTGGCACCGGATTTCAAAGGGCAAAGAGCCAGAGCCCTCAAATAAAGAAAGTGAGCAAGTCTAGAAAAGTGCCCCCGCAGTGATATTTATTACACATGCCACACAGTTCATGCAGAGAGAATGAGATACACAGCAGTTTCATACCTCCCTCTGTCCAAATCTGCTCTTATAGTGTGATATAGTGAAACTACACGAAACTATCAAATAAGTGTGACTGTGTAGGCGATTCATTTTTCGTAGGGGGGCCATTTGTGTCCTACTGATATTACATTTACAAATGATGTATGTAAAAGAAAAAGAGGAAAGACATTATAAACATAAGTAAAGTGTCCTTAATGTCAAAGATGCACATGTTTCAGAAAAAGCAATTTAAAGCGTGAATAAAATGTCTGTGTTTCTACAGGTTTCAGCCTATTATGACTTACACTTCACCTTGAAATAGTCGGTGAAATACTAATACTATTAATTTTCTTTTAATATTCCGTCAACTCTATAATCTGAAAGCATTCATCCCTGTGAAGTGATGTGTGAAGTCCATAAGTCACATGTTCCACAGGAAGCTGCATAATCTGAATATCTTGTAGATCACAGGAAGAAGGAAAGTGTTATTTGTGCTCAGGCTTTTTATCATTATTTTCAAGGATATTTTGGTTTTAATAAAGCAAAAAATGCAATAATGGAAATAAGTTAAGCACAATTCTATGCAAAAAATCTGGATCTGTGTTACTTTGTGTTATTCGATCTTGCTCTTATGCGTTTATGAACACTTAAAATGCAGCCGTTGATGGGGAAAAACCTATATAAGAGATAATTAAATGCATGTTTCCATGAGTTCATTGTTGAAAAAGTTTCAAAATATGGAATGAGACATATTGCCAATGCGTATATGGGCTTGGAAAGGCTAATCTATAATTTACTCCACATTAAATCTAAACTTCAGGGAAAAATACTTAATTATGGACAACATGGAAAATGTAGTGTAACTATATAGATTCCACATAATCAGGCATAAAATTATGACCGGTGTTAGAAGCAGGAAAAATGGGCAAGCGTAAGGATTTGAGCGAGTTTGACAAGGGCCAAATTGTGATGGCTAGACGACTGGATCAGAGCATCTCCAAAACTGCAGCTCTTGTGGGGTGTTCCCGGTCTGCAGTGGTCAGTATCTATCAAAAGTGGTCCTAGAGAGGAACAATGGTGAACTAGTGACAGGGTCATGGGTGGCCAAGGCTCATTGATGCACGTGGGGAGCGAAGGCTGACCTGTGTGATCTTATCCAACAGACGAGCTACTGTTACTCAAATTGCTGAAGAAGTTAATGCTGGTTCTGATAGAAAGGTGTCAGAATACACAGTGCATGACGGGTCAGGGCTGTTTGGCAGTAAAAGGGGGACCAACACGATATTAGGCAGTACATTTGTGATTTCGTCTTCAGCCACTACAACAATAACTATGTCTGTTTTTCCCTGAATCAGTCTTGAGAAATAAATGTGGCAAGACAACAAATTCCCTGGATATGACTACGATACTAGAAATAGCAAAGCTCTAAAACGGGCAACAGTTATAAAAATCCAGCTGACCTTCTGCTTGTTGACCTGGCAATGACACTCATTCAATTTATTTATGTAGAATTTACACAATCCCTAAAAGGAAGATTTTGTTTCATGGCCAGTGTAAGAAGGAGCAGATCCTAACAGACAGTAAGCTTGAGTCAAACTTGTGTTTCCAATCAGCTTAAAATAAACATTGCAACTTTAAATCTGCAAATATTATAACTACAGTTGTTTACATATATGCCTTGCAGAATTGGCAAAATGTTAATATTAAATAATAATAATAATAATAATAATAATAATAATAATAATAATAATAATAATAATAATAATATAAGATACCAGATATTTACATTTTGTCTACAAGACAAAATAATTGAATTTACACAAAAGAACCAATTCTTAATACACTGTTGTTACCTGGATGATCAATGACTGTTTTTATGTTTTGCGATAGTTCTTTATTTCCCCCTGAGCACTTCTCACTTCTCACTGTACTTCAGAGAAATCCTCCAGGTCCTTCACATTCTTTGGCTTTCCCACATCTTCTACATATCTGACCCCTTTCCAACAGGATTTTGAGAAGATCCATTTTTTTACACTGAGGTCAATTGAGGGACTTGTATGATACTTTGATGAAAGGTGCATACATTTACTGATGCTCAGGAAAAGGCAACATGATACATTAAGAGGCAAGGGGGTGTAAACCTTTGGACAGGATGATGGGTGTAAATTGTTATTACCTTCTGGGATAAGCTATTGAGGAAAAAGTCAAATATTTTTCCATCTATAAATCTTTAGACAGAAATATATCTTGTGTGGCTTCTGAAGGGTGATACTAACTAAAAATAAAACTGTAATAATAATAATAATAATAATAATAATAATAATAATAATAATAATAATAATAATAATAATAATAATAATAATAATAATAATAATAATAATAATAATAGGGGGCACGGTGGCTTAGTGGTTAGCACGTTTGCCTCACACCTCCAGGGTTGGAGGTTTGATTCCCGCCTCCGCCGTGTGTGTGGAGTTTGCATGTTCTCCCCGTGCCTCGGGGGTTTCCTCCCCCAGTCCAAAGACATGCGTGGTAGGTTGATTGGCATCTCTAAATTGTCCGTAGTGTGTGATTGTGTGAGTGAATGAGAGTGTGTGTGTGTGCCCTGCAATGGGTTGGCACTCCGTCCAGGGTGTATCCTGCCTTGATGCCCAATGACGCCTGAGATAGGCACAGGCTCCCCGTGACCCGAGTGTAGTTCGGATAAGCGGCAGACAATGAATGAATAATAATAATAATAGCATGTATTTTTTTATTATATTTTAATTATTATTAATTTAAGATTTTATTTTTTGTTCATTACGTACTATCCTTCAGAAGCTACATTATAATTAATTTTATTATTCATTCATTCATTCATTCATTCTTTCTTTCTTTCTTTCTTTCTTTCTTTCTTTCTTTCTTTCTTTCTTTCTTATTTTTAATTATTAACATTTTACAGTTTCTGAATGGTGTATTAAGACCTCAAATCAATTTCCTGTCTGAGCAACTTAATTTAAAAACAGAGCTAGCAACTCACTACAGGTAATCATTCTCTAGTTCGCTAGTTCCAATAACCTTGCTACTGGCACACTGAAATCCCTGTAAAGAGAAATAGCTCATATTTTTATGCATATGTCCTGTATATACCTCTACATCTCTTATTTCCATATCCAGCTAGCCAGCTGTCTTACAAATCCATTTTCGTGTAGATAATTTACACCATAGCTTCAGCAACAGAGCTGAAAAACGCTGGCATCTGGCCTCGAACCCGACAATGCATCACTAGCTATGGACAAGCATTAAAGAGGTGCTTTAAACTTCCTCAATGATAATCTGAACAGTACTTCAAGAACAAGCAGACCGCATGTGACCTGATTCATTAATACCCAAGCTAGAATGCTTAGCCAAGCAAGAATTCCTGACTTAAAGTTGTATTTTTTTTTTGTCTAAAAAAGCCTTACTGCTGCCCAGTATTCTCAAAGGGATCTCCTACCCCTGAGCACAGGCTTTAGCTTTGACATTGGTATTATGTGTCTGGAAATCTCATCAGAAACTACCTTGCTCAGAAATCTGACCAATTTACCAAAACAGGCACGAGCTGGATAATCTGGTTGAGCATCTGGTAGAAGGGAAACTGCTACTAATGCTCTGATTACTTTTATTTTTTAATCAAATGACATAACCTAAGGAAGATGGATTATAACTGACCATCTGCGGAAGACTGTCTGCCAGCTTGACCAGTTTGATATAGGTTCTGTAACTAGTCAGACCAAAGCTAACTTAACTACACGGATTATTTGCAAACCTGCCATCTCTGAAGACGGGTAATCCAGAACAACCCCCTAAACTCTAGTGGTATTACAAATGGCTTGTCTAAGGTTCCTCATAGAAACTGTGTAATGTTTCGACATTTACACTGTGGACCTGCTGTCCGAACAGTTTGCATGTATGCAGCTGCGTTGACAGGTGCAGGAAAGAAGAAAAATCATTTAAATATTTCTCTTTTAGCCAAAAATAGCTGATTTTTTCAGTGGTGTCCATAATAAAGTTAGTTAACTCAGCTTATCTACTGTATTTACATGCCTAATATTAGAATCTACACCATTTACCTTTTGTTAAGGTGAGATGAAGAGATGAGGGATGAGAGGAAGGGGGTGGGGCTTCTAGGGAGTCTCAGTTAATCAGAGAGTTAAATAAATCAGTCATTTCAGATTTCTATGCTGATTGGATCAATAGTTAACTGATTGATTAATAGGGAACAAAGAGAAGACTGCTCTTTTTTTTTTTATAATTTTGATTGATAATATTGAACATGTTGAGCTTCTATGGAAAATGAATAGCAATGTGAAGATGTCAAAGCATTTATACACAGCATAAAATGTATGTAGTGCTATTATGTAGGTTAAATTAGAGAACATGGGAAATAACTATTTAGCAGCTAAGAACTAGTTTGTCTTCCTTTAATTGTGCAACCCAAATAAAACTCTCCTAAAAGATAAAGAACTCCCATTTTTGCTTCCCTGGCTATTTACTGACTCAATTCCTCCTCTATCCTTCATGCTCACATTTCCACTTAGGCTAAATTAGATGTTTCCCTTTTCCGTCAGCAGTGCTGCTACGTGTCATATAACCACAATGACCACTACAAAGAGGGCGTCTCAGTAACACTTGTGTTTGGCGCTGTTCAGGATGCCCGCACTTCTAATGACTGCTAATTAGCCCCTGATTCGCTTTTCTCTTGAGGCCAGAGCGATGGTGCATGTGATATCAGTGGTGAGGAATAAAAAGCCCTGTCTTGCCTCAGGGCATGTTAACAAATCTTAAACCCTGACGCTGATTCACTGACACATAAATAAATATGAGATGAGAAGCCAGGATAGCAATGAGAACGCTTTAGTGGACAACAGTCAAAGAAAAAAACCAGTTGCTCAAGCAATGCTTTTTCTAAAAACACGAATGTTGAGGTTGCTGCCATAGTCACCTTTGCTCGAGAAATGAGGTTTAGCTTACATGGGGTGAAAGTACTGAGACAGCTAGAGGACTTGAAAGAGCTAGAGACTGCAGAACGAATGCTTACATTTCATAGCACGTCCACTTACACTGCCGAGATAACCTGCACAAAAGGATTTGAGAAGGGCTAAAGTGAAACCAGAGAAAGCGTTTCTTCAACATCCAATAGGTGGGATGGTGCAAAGCAGCCATGATACTATAGATATCCATATTAAATTTACACACAACTGTCTTCCTCTACATTTCTTCCAGGAGACAACTTCTGAACTCTAGGCTACTAGAAAAAATAACCGAATTGCACCTTTGATCATGTCTTCTAATTAATGTCCAGTTAATGATGAACATACTGCTCATTATTAGTGGTCTCTGTAATGAGCAGTATGCCACAGGCTGCTTTTTTCCCCCTTTAACTTTGTAACTTTCCCAGTGATTCATATTTCCTTTCCGTGATCAGCATAGACGAACGTGTAAAATGATGATAAACGACGAAGCGGCAAGCTTATGAAACGGTACGAAATTAGTATAATGCGTCAACTATCTGTTCATAACTCAGTTCGCATTTTTAATTTTCAGAAAAAGCCTTAAGAAAGTTGACTCGTCTCTCAAACTAATGTATTCACATTATTGCATATTGGCACTTAGTGAAACAGAACCATTTAATTCCCAGAGTGATGCAGTGTCTCATTAATATATTATAGGGTGAGGAAGCATATTAAGCCTGGGAAATGGAGAAGGCAGCTGGTCATGGAAAGTTGATAATAACACAGCAACTGCACCGTGTTTCTCCACTCTATTATTTTAATATTACACCGAGAATTGGGATTAAGCCCAGTAGAGACACTCGCACGCTATCGTGACACCACACCAAGTGGAACGTTTCTGCTTTCCACAGGGGCAAGATAAGAAGATTTGTAGCTCCACCACAGCCACTATTTTGGAAGCTGAATAACAAGATCACGGTATGAGCTTGTAAGTCTTCACTAAGTAACTTCTCCGAAAAGATGTTCGCAACTTCAGAATTCGCAAGTGAAAAAAGCTGTTCAATTTGATAATGAACTATTTGTTTCCTTCGGATTGTCTTCACAACACTTCAGGAAGTACTGGTGTATGAAACAATATCAAGTTTGGAGCAGATAATAATAATCAGCTTTGATTATTATATTTTTTATATTATCATAACCCTTGTCATGATTTATTCCTTATGTTTTGTCCATGAGTATAGTGTGAAACTCATGAGCCATGTGAATTAGGATTAGAGACAAATTTTGTCCTCAAATGTGGCTTAGAGAAAGCAATACACACTCCCTCCAGAATTTCAGAGATTTTTTTGTGATTGTTGCAGCCAAAAATGCTTGATTTGCTGTGGATTTTTCAAAATGAGGAAAGACTTCATGCTTTGTTTGATTTCAATTATGAAATTTCAAGCACAGGATTCTTCCTTTAGGCTCCTACCAGTGAAGAGAGCTCAGATGTATGAGAGCTGAACTCATGTTCGATGCACGTGATTCATAAAGGGTTTGGCTGAATGAGTGTTGAGTGACGAAATCTTGGTCCTGCATTAAATCTGGAGTTTGCGTAATTTTGTGTTCATTTCCATGGTCACATTATTGTGAAATCCTTAAATCTTGTATCTGGATTGCATCTCCAGTGTGCCTGATGGTAATCCACTTGAGGAATCATATCATCATGTGTAAATCAGCTCTTTTCATTCAGCCACCCGCTTTCTGTGATATCAGGTTTTTTTTTTGTTCCCTTGGAGAGACATAAATCCATTTACACTTACATGATATGGATTGTTGTTTATAGATATCTATAATCCGGATAAAGTCTCACTGATCGATGTGCATAAAGCAACCAGACACAGAAGGATCATTTTGACCAGATACATGTGTAACGCCTTCACAAGCCACAATTACCAAACAAACGCCCTCATTGGGTGTTAATTCTGGTTCTGATAGAAAGTCGACGTCACTGAATAATACGCAGTCATACGAGGTTGTATGCTTGGCGAGGTTCTTCACCCATTTGTGCCTCTGCCTGACTTTCCTCTGCCTCATTGGGATGGTTAGTCAATAGGTGAGCCTGAAGATTTGTTGTCGTTGAGGTCTACGACAAACAGCCTTATCTTTGGCCGTAACTTTGCCATGTACGGTGTATGATTTGGGGTCGTAAAGTGATTGTACAGCCACCTACGCGCTTAAAAGTGTGTGCTTATAATCTTAAACTATAATACAAATACAATCCAGATTCACTGTGTGGATAATCGTGATATAATCCTGACACCTAGTACAAGGCACGTATCACAATCAGATTGCTGTTTCACTCACCGGTTCTAACACCATCTCTATAAAACATCCTGATAGCATGTGACTCAGAGTTCTCTAAGCATTTCTAAGGCACATGTAGATCTCACTGTTTCTCTTTCTCTCTCGCAAAATATGACCGTAATCTCCTCAATAAAACTAATGAAGCAAATATTTCTAGTTAAGAAATGTGAATGCGGCCCCACAGCCTTAACAACAGCCACTTCATCAAATTTATTGACCCCATCCTGCTGCTCGTACTCTGAGTACAGGTTCTTGCTGTGTTTTTCTTTTCCTCTCTTTCTGCAACACACACACACACACACACACACACACACACACACACACACACACACACAACCATACAGTATAGATATACACCAAATACATAATTAACTAGGGTACCTCATCATAATCAGATCAATGAGCTTAATAAAGCAAGCGTTTTAAGTTAATAAAGAAGAGTGTAGTCTTACAGCCTTGCTTTAAAAACACGCACTTCATCAGTGAATGGGTCATTTCAGAAAGACCCAGCCATGCCAATAACCAGCCATCACATAAAGGCCAAACTCCTGAAATAATAATGAGCAAAAGCAATAGTGACCGATGATGCGGTAGCTAAATAAATGATCAACCATTAAGGTCCCATTGATTTGTGACATTATTAAGTGGAAGGCCTATGGTCAGCTAAGTGCCGTTTCTGAAAGCCTGTAAATGCAGCTCAAAGTCAGAATGCTTGCAGGCATATGGAAATAGTTAAATGGGCTGGTGTGCCTAAGATCCTGCGTCAATCGAAGGAAATAAGATATTAATTTAGCTAGTTTGGGTTTGTCGGTAAGCAATTTTTCTTATCTAAAAAAACCACAGGAATACACAAACACCGCTATGTATAAGATTAAGACATTAGACTATTTAAGACACTAGTCTCTAACTGAATTCCTTGAATTACTTCAGATTAAGGTATTGCACTATAACTGGATACTTTGAATTAATTCAGATTAAGACTTTACACTATAACTGTATTCTTTGAATTAATTCAGATTAAGATTTTAGACTCCAACTGAGTTCTTTGAATTACTCCAGGTGAAGACATTAGAATATTTAATACATTAGTCTCAAACAGGACTCTTTGAATTGCTCCAAATTAAGAGATTACACGATAACTAGATTCTTTGAATTAATTCAGATAAAGACAGTAGACTATTTAAGACATTAGTCTCTAACTGGATTCTTTGAATTACTTCAGAAAAAGACTGGACCTTTTTTAATACTCCAGATTAAGACATTAGTCTCTAACTGGATTACTCTAATCTCTAGTCTCTATTGAATTACTTTAGACTACAGATTCCTGGATTTTTCATCCTGCTTCACATTACCCGTCATTTAGAAGACGTATGCGAAACACAGTCGCAGGTGTAATGAACGGGAACGAGGTGGATTATTTATCACTCTTTCCCCCAAATGTCTTTGGAGGAGGGAAAAAAAACAGAAAAACTGAGCACACTCTGGCAGAAAGACAGATGACTGAATTATAAACATGGTGTTCTTTTTAGGGTGGAATGAAATGGTTACAGTATGGTAGCGCTACCAAGTAGTGCACTTTGGGACTTGAGAGTTAGATCAGAAAGCAGAAAATCAGTCCTTTTAGGAATTTGGGATTGCAGAAATGAACGCAAAATCACACAATATTCAATGGCGCATGCAATTTTTCAAAATTACCACAGATTTTCCACAGATTTGGGCCATGATGTGTCATTTGACACCCATTCACTAAGTCCTCCCTGATTCTTGTGTGTTGAACACGTGTATAGCTATCATAAAAAAGTAATTACATATGAATCTTCATTGGTAGGAGTTTAAAAGAAGAATCCTGTGCAAGCAATTTTGCTAATTCAAGTAGTTTTCTGCAAAAAAAAGCACAACAAACTCGCAAATTTTAATAAAAGCTGCAAAAAAATCAAACATTTTTTTTACTCTTGGAACTATCTGTTTGTCAGTGTGTAACAGTTTGCCTCACATCACTCTTATTATGCCATCGATGATACGATGAGACCTCATGATATACTACATTGCTCAACCGAGATACTATTACTGTTGAGTTTTTTTTTTTTTTTTTTAAAAGATATTACATTTCAGCCCTTCCATCTAACATCACAACCCGTCATCACCGAGAGCATGGTGCCGAAAATGAAATGTAGATAAGAGGTGAGAGGATCATGTTATTGCTCAGCTGTGAACATCCAGTTATATAACATCTCTATCTCCAAAATAAGAGTTTAGAGCAACTTTCCTTGCCTCTTATCACAAGGTCGTGTTTAACACCGGCATCGCTCTCTTTACCAGCTGAGCTTTTCCAACGACACACCCGCCCTTCTGGGAAATGAATCCTCAGAACCCTATAATATTTACACTGTGCCTATAAGGCTGCTTTATGTGATGTTTTATTTCAAAAAAAAATTTAACCTGACCAGGGAGGATGTAAGGAAGTGAAAAGTCGAACATGTAGGAATTTTATACTTTGTTCATTCTCTAAACGACTGCGTGTCAAGGTGACTTCCCCTAGATAAACGCTTTTACTGGATCCATTTTAACCAAGGTGTGTCCTGCTAAACAAGGGCACAGAAGAAGATAATTACCTTTTAAAAGAAGAGGAAAAAAAAAAGAAAACAGTCTCTGGATAAAAAAAAAGGTGACCTTACCAAATGTTTAATACATGCACCTATTACCAATGTAATTACAATGTTGGGGAGAGAAAAAAAAAACAAGGAAAAGTGGATAGTTTTGTATTATGTTATATGTATCTAATATAATTTTCACATGACCCTTTGTATGTGAGAAGCCAAATTTGTCCTAAGAACAGATTTCCCCGTTATGCTAGTTTGTTGCGATGGGGTTGATGAGCATCTAAGCGCTTTTAATCAGAATGAATGCCATGACTGAATCTAATAATCATGCCTGAGAACATAACACTGGCTCAATCTATCGTTCGCTCCCCTGTCACCGTGACCGCAAAGAGAAACAGCCGTATCAATTTAGCACTATGCAAAAGGCTTGAAGTTAATTCTTCGCTACACAGTAAGAGGCCAGAATGGATTCCTTGGCACAACTTGCTTGCAGGCTAAGCGTTTTTCTTTTGTTTCGGTCATCTTATTAGGAACTGACAAATGCAAATGAGAGACGAGCAGGAGTAGACCAGTACTACCGAGAATATGAAGTCGGTTGCCGAAATGCAGTATGGTGGCTCAGGCGTTCAGAATAAGAATGGCAGCTATCGTGAGATGCGCTATCTCCTCGAAACATTTCTGCAACTGCTTAAACAATTCTGCAAGCAATTTGAAAGCAGAGCGTCGTTGCTTTCTGGGTTTACTTCATGCCGTTTTATAGCTGCCTCATGGGTTATTTTGAGCTACAATCCAGCCCAACACCAAAACCACAGTAATTACAAGCTCTGTATGGATGTTTGGACAGGAGTGCCATGGTGCCTTGGATCTCAAACTGAACAAAGATGAAGGGCTAAGACAAGGCAGGGTTGCACATGGACCAGATTTGAGGTTTTTTCTTTGGCAAACGGAAAGTGGAAAAGCTTTGGTTTTGAACCCTCCTCAAGCTGCTGAGTCTAAACCAGCCACATTGCATGCAGCTTCAATGTGGGGAAGAGGTCATACTTTCTATAGACCACACAAATTGATCCATTACTGCTGTGAGTTATCTGATGCTCTGCCATTTCTTCCATTCATATATTTAGCTTATTAAGGAATGCTTCTTAGTTTGGTCTGCCGGGGTTTCTAGCATAATACCAACCTTGGTCTGGTGAGATATATACAACGAGCTCAAAATTACAGCCTTGCAGTGCAGAAAGACGCTCACATTTGTTTTAAGTATGTATAAACGTATGGGATTCTATAGGATGGAGCTAATTTTTTTAGAACCATCCCCTTTCGTAAGTGTGGAACTTCAGTCTTCTTGAATAAAACCGTAGTCCGAGTCCCTTTTCAGTACAGTGACAAACAGAATGCTGACCGAAACATGATCAAGCGTTTCTGAACAATTGCACTCAGAATATGATTTGACCCGAGTCAAAGATTCAGATGCCCACTTACGGCTCACAGAGTGCATGTCATTGTCTGCAATTTTTGAACTCTCTGCTCTGCTCACTTCTGTAATTCATTGGGCTTTTTGAAACAGCATAGTCACTGGTCTTGAAAACTAGATCCAAACTTTAAAAAATATTACAAGGATTGGTTAAAGTAATTAGTTCCAGCTAAACATTATACTCATCCAATATGTTTGCATGTTTGCTGATGTCAGACACAAAAAGTCACAAAAAGTCACCAAATGTAACAGACTCTCTAGCAAAACCTGGATGTATGGCATGGGCATGCAAGACTAGATTGGAGCCAAATTCAGTAAACAAACCAACCGGGCTATGTATTATAGATGTTACGCAGCATTTCTGAGTGAAATATATAAAATGCAAAAAGAGCCAGAGGTGGAATATAGTAGTAGTAAAAGTACCATATACAGCATTCTAAATATTTTGGCAGGGGGAAAAAAAGATAAAAGAAACCTAGAAAGAGTTTTTAAAAACACCTATTATTTATTACATGCTAATATTGATTTCTGTGATTTATATTTTCTATGGCTGGGAATCCCATTCAAAGAACAAACCTGAACTTTAAAGATATTCTTATCCCGAGCACTTGGGCTGCAGATTTGTCCACACCAGCTTTAGAGTGTTCTCTCAAAAGGGCCTGTTGCTATGTTATGCAAAGCATCTAAGTTAAGATTGAAAGGATTTAACCATTTTTACCAGTACACTGGTGCTCCATTCCAACGGGGGAATATAAACAGACTTATCGGACATTTTCAATCAGTATAAACAAATGAATTATTTTATCACCGCAAGCTTGATAGAAAATGAGTCAGGACTCGGTTGGCTTTCATTGTGAGACCGTTTTACCTCTGTCAGGATAACCTTACACAGAATTGTATTGGTTGACAATAACACCTTCAATATTTAGATGCTTATAAAGCATTCGAAGCATCTCAGAGAGCAGAAATGGGTTTGATATCACTTTGAAGATAGACCTCTGTGGAGTGTGACGTGAGAAAGAAATTCAACACTGATTTTTTTTTTTCCATTATTTGGCTTCTGGTAAAAAGAGACAGCTTGGATCATTTGTTTAATGAAAGACCTATGCAATTGACTGGTATCTTACTGTGGGTGTGTTCCTACCTTGTCCTGAGAGTTCTTGGGATCGGTTCAGGATCCAGTGCAACCAGGATAACTTCAGCAGTTATAATTCATATGATTCACATGTATATATGGCTAATGAAATATGTTTCATTTTCAATGTTGTTTGTTTTCTGATTTGTGTAAATCTATGCAGTGTGAAACCATACCAGAAAATAAACCAGATCAATCTATCTGATTCCGTATTTTCCTTTTAAAAGGTATCCGTTTTTATCTAGGTCTAATAGGTGAGTCAACATCCTATTAGTGGAACTTGCTGTTGCTCTCCTTGACAACCACATATTGTGACTCTGAAATAGCCTTTTTGTAACACTATGAAAAGTTTGTATCCATCTCACAGCTTTTGCGCTCTTCTGCCACACAGAGCATCATGAATAAGGCCTACTTTGGCTCCGTAAGGGTTAGGAAAGCGTGGGAAGTTGGTAGAATGATGTGCTCATTACCCACCTTCTCTCCATCTTCCAGGAGGTGCGGTTCTGCTCTGTTCTGTTTACTGCACATCTCTCTAACTCTGCGTAAATTATTCTCTCCCTCTCTGTGGCCACGTCCCTGCAGACAATGTTCCGGAAATAATGTACTCGTCCTCGATCTGAACACCCAAGATGTTTGCCTGTGCTCAAGAGGTCACCGAAATCCTCAAAGTAGGACAAGACTCAATGTCTGCAATTCACCGGAGGACAAAGAAAATGAGGATGATTAACCCTATCGAGCCACATTGTTATATCTTTTTCCTTTAACTGAAGAACGAGAAATTAGATATTTCTTCTGATACATATAATAGGACAAAAAAACTCTTCTTTTGACCAGATGTGATGGTGTGTTTCTCTCTGGTGCATTATCCCTAATAGACAGGTCTATCCTGGGCTGAAAAGGAGGTTTATTGATTTCATGTTTGTTACTTGTCTAAATGGCGTAGCCTTTTGCCTCTGTTCTGCGTTCGTTCCACCTTCCGTTGGTCCCCTTTTCCTTTTTCTTAGATTACTTTCCTCAGCACTAAGGCTTAAGTCTTACCCACTTCCTGTTAGCCATCAATCATCTCTCCCCCTTTCTTTGTTCTGCAGCCGCTCAGAGCAATTAGAAGAGAAATCCGGTGAAAGGCAAGTGAAAAGCATTCATATGAACAGCATGGGAGAGATTGAGAGTTGCACATCAAAAAACACAGCCATCTTTGAGCCTCTGGCACGAGGATGATAGGAGACCAGTAGGCTAATATTCACAACATGCGGCAGTGTGTGTGTATGTGTGTGTAGCTGGCAGACTGTGAGATGTTAGAACCTCTTTGGGAGGATAAGGTTTGCTCTGCACTGCCCTGCTGCTGATGAGACCAGATGGTGCTCTCATTAAAGAAATTACAGTAAAGCTTGATTCTGAAAGTGGCACATGAAGCATGGGATCATTATGCCATGCCAAGTGTCCAGAAGATCATGAAGACTGTGCAACTGTTCATAACGTGACAAATTATACTTACTATTATATTTTATTCATTACCTCAACAATTCTCACTGACCTTTTCAATTCATTATGGTGCATACAATTTAACTTAAACTTTGTTGTTCCAAGGAACAATTTAATTTCATTTAAAGCAAAAAAAAAATTATAACATATGTAATATATAAATAGTTCACATATTACCAAGATTGCAGGAGTATTCCTAAATGTGGAATGGCTTCCTAAACCCCAGTATCTTCCTTACTTCTATATGATTTATTAATGTTTGGAGATGCTGCTACAGCTTTGCTTGTACAAATAAAGCCACAGAAATCAGAAAGGGGACCTGCAAGGAAAAAAAGGCAGCTTTCTCATTTTTTCTGGAATATCCCATACCCAATAGTAAGCTTGATGAACTATACGGATAAACCTGACCTTTATAGACCTGACCGTCACACCCGTATGTGCTTTTTGTACATCAGATCCCTTCTAGATTTAGTTCTCCTTTGAACTTATAATAATCTCCAGGTCCACTTCCCCACTTTCCACTAGATTTCGGAGTGTGGCTATGGGGATTTCTTCTATAAATCGCTGTAGATTTGTAGCCATTTAGCCACAAAGGCATTAGTGAGGTCGGGCACTGATGTGAAGTAAGAAAGCCTGGTGCGCACTCGGCATTCACATCTCAAAGAGGTGCATTAATACAGACTAACGCTCTGCTTTCACACATACAGTGATTTTATCACTGCAAGTCTCCAGTTGCTGTACTATGAAGTCAGCGATCGCTTTGTCACTGTGTGAACGGACCGTAAGGAAAATAAACCAATATCATTAATATCCGGTTTTAAGTCCTTAACGTAACACATTGTGTTTACACCACTGGTTAAAACTCAGCCAATGGTTTCACTATTAAGCAGTGGTGTATTCTCCATGCATTGTACATAAAAGATTTTGGTTAGTGTCTTAATTTTCTTATAGCAAGATCTGTACACACTAATAAATCCATTTAGTAAAGATATACCATCAACACTTTTTCTCATCTTCTGATTGTTCATGCAACTTATCTGCTGGACGAATGAAAAAAAAACAACATAGAGCTTGGTCATACATTCTGCTTGTCCCAAGCAGCCAGGAGACTGATTTGTCCAACTGTCTTATTAAACAATTGTTATCTCTAAGTTCTGTGGAATGACTGACATGTGTCCTTTACCCAATGCATGATCTGTGTCATATCAGGCAATAGCACATGTATTTATGGCACAAAAATACTTCTAAAAAACTACACTCTTTTTATTTAGCCTTCACTCCAGAGGCAAAATTAGCAATTGTGTGGTGCGTATGATTGGTTTCAACAGGAACTAACAGGAGGGTTTTAAAAATAATCACATAGTCCATTGGTGTTGTGTTTGTGCAGTTAAAATGTATTACTTGAATTGTTGTTTTTTTTTAGTAACAATCTTTTCTCAAAACAGTGTAGCATGAACAAAATGAAATACTTTCATGGTTTGATGGGGTTTTTAATTTACAAAGGAATGTAGTGCAGTGAAATTCATTGATCCAGGGGCAATGGGTTTTTAGTATCGGATGCACCATGCACATATACACCCACCAGGCATAACATTATGACCACCTGTCTAATATTGTGTTGGTCCCCCTTTTGCTGCCAAAACAGCCCTGACCCATCATGCACTGTGTATTCTGACACCTTTCTATCCGAACCAGCATTAACGTCTTCAGTACTTTGAGCAACAGTAGCTCATCCGCTGGATCGGACAACACGGGCCAGCCTTCGCTCCCCACGTGCATCAATGAGCCTTGGCCGCCCATGACCCTGTCACTGGTTCACCACTGTTCCTTCCTTGTATCACTTTTGATAGATACTGACCACTGCAGACCGGGAACACCCCACAAGAGCTGCAGTTTTGGAGATGTTCTGATCCAGTCATCTAGCATCACAATTTGGCCCTTGTCAAACTCGCTCAAATCCTTACACTTGCCCAATTGTCCTGCTTCCAACACATCAACTTTGAGGACAAAATGTTTACTTGCTGCCTAATATATCCCACCCACTAACAGGTGCCATGATGAGAAGATAATCAGTGTTATTCACTTCACCTGTCACCGGTAATGTTATGGCCGATCGATGTACATTCACACCTCGGGGCAATTTAGAGTATTAGGATTATTTATTGGATGGAGGAAATCTGAGAACCTGAAGGAAACCACAGAAAGACAATGAGAACATGCGAAAAACCCACACTGACAGTTACAGATGAAGACAGTGGAGCTGTGAGGTAGACTGCATTGCTAATTCTTTACAAACAACGGGTTGAAATTAAAATGTATGGAAATCCACAGTGTGGATTTTCCATCTGGTGGCTGTTGACAGAATTGAACATGCCCTTTTGTCAGTAATTTAATCACATCCAATCTACATTGGTTTGAGCAGTCGATCAGATGATAGAATGATGTTAATCCAAGCAGTTTTTTCATGAAGGACATGATGCTGCTGCACACCGTAAAGAAAACACAGTTGCTTTTACTATCAGTGTTCTCAAATTTGCTCACATACTTAAACTGAATGGGTAGGATATAAATTATATCAAGAATCACCCACAAAAGGACCTATTTGTCCTTCTTGCTTTTGAAAAAAACTCCTAAAATGGAGGTAATCTGGAGATAAGATGGAGATAATCATTACTCACGGCTTATCTTACCCACCTGCGACCAGGTGATCAGCTTTAAAAGCCCAATCAGTGCACCATGTGCTTCCATTCCCCCTACTTAACACAAATCAGTGTGGAAAACAGATAGCAAACCATCTGTCCCTCAATTAATAGCCTCTTGCCCTTATGAGCTCCTGCAACCACCAGGTGCCACCATGCAAAATCCTTCTAATGGCCTTAATCAATGTGTCAAAAGTCCTGCTGCCTCAAGGACTCCTGAGGAAAGCAAGCTGATCCTGTGGGTGCTGAGTGAGAATGGTGAGGGCTTTGACAGTCTCTGGTAAATGAGATTATGATAACTGGTAGAGAATCTGTGGTTTGAATCACAATTGCTGCATTGCAGGCACAAGTTCAAAGCTGTACTTTTCTAAAAGTACTTTAGGGCTCTAAAGAGGTCAGACTATTTGTGGTGGTGCTCATTAGTCCAGGTGTTCTACACTGAGGAAGCACCTATAGATATAGGTACCATGGGTCGCAATCAATCCCGTACAGCAGCCTACATCTAACTAAACTAGCAGATCTAACTACATAATCTAAGATTTCATATTCAAGTGAGACTCACTGACATCTTGCTGAATACACACTTTGAACACTTTACAAACGAAAGTGTGCACTGAACGAAAAAGAACAATGTTAAGCGTATATTAAAAACTCGAACATGCTCTATTATGGTGTGAATTGAAATGGTTTTCTGCTTTGATATGAAATAAATAACTCTTCCTGCACTAAAGATCATGAGATGATCACTAGAGAGTGTTTTTAAACAATGAACTAAACTAATTAGGGAAGCAGTTTCTCAGTGTTTGCTGACAGACGAAATTAAACAGACTGACTCGTATGTATCAAGCATTCAAAATACAAGAAAAAAATGGTTTAGATTTGGTGTTTTACAAATGCTTAAGGTTTTTTTTTTTTTTTCATCTCTGGGCTTTTCATTCGATTGCCTTTTTCTACCTGGGTGGAAGTGGTAATTAGGCACTTAGACAAACTTTTTCTCTCACTCACTCTTAAAAACCCAGTATATAGGAATTGATTTTGTATTGAGACCTCATTACAGACCAAACTGAGATCGCCTTGATTGTGTTATGATTGGTGAGACATTAAAATTCACTGAAAGCCTTGGCGAATTCCTTGCAAACAAAAACAAACAAAACTGGGAAATTTTACAAAGCACAAACATGTGTAATGATATTGGTTTTAAAAAGGCTGATTGTGATTAGGGTACAAATGATAAATATTATGCAACACTCATGCCTGGAGATGCACAAAAGTTGCTCAGATAAATAAAAAAGACTGGGGACACCATATTACCATCACTATTCAGGTTGTGATCTGATTTGTGAATCGAATGCTGTCTAAACAAGCAGTACAGAAACAACCTTTAAGACAAGGCATTATAAGCTGACGTATATCCCAGCACTAGTAAATAGCCTATGAAATGTAAAACAAAAATAGTCCAGTGAACATGCATTTTAGAAGCTAAAAGTAACTGAAATGCGTTTGGAAGTGTATGTGGCTGTGTTTGTAAACTAGTGTGGTCTTCGGGGAGCATGCACGAAGTCGATACAGGAAATAAGTGGAAGTGAATAAATGATCGAATTAGACACTGGCCCGTTTAAGGGAGACCGGGTTGCCAGATTGGATTCATTTTACTATGAACCTCCAACATTGCAACCTGCGAGTGCAACTAAAAAAAAAAAAAAATGTTGTTATATCGTCTAAAAATAAAAAGCTTAAAAAAGAACAAGCATCAAAAATCACCCAAGTGATCTGCACAATTTTAAACCCATTTCAGGTGTGTAAAAAAAACCGAAACTGGCAACCTTTCCAACAGGTTTTTTTTTTTTTTTTTTTTTTTTTTTTTTTTTTACAAGTCGTCTTTCTCTTTGCAGCCTGGTTGAGAAGGTAATTAGTCAATTAAAAATGTAAAGAATGATAAATAAACAAACAAATAAATAAATAAAGCTCTTACCACCCCCATATCCATCTGTTCGGTGGTGAGAGATGGAGCAGCGCAAGCCTGCGACGCCAACCAGAGGATAGGAACGAGGAGCATCCTCGGATCATGCACAATCCAAACACTCCACTTGGAAAATGAACTGAGAGAATACATATCCACCCAGACCAGTTCACATACACATCCAGAGCCGTGGCATACAGGCTACACACACCGGATTAAATGTGCATTACGAGCTGACTGGACTGAACTGCCTCACTGTGGTGTGTGAACACGTGAAGAAGCACATATCACGCAGAGCTGAAGAGAGAGAGAACACGAAACAATTCATATCCGATAGGAGGGGAAATGTTTTTGATTCTGTGTACGTCCTGGTCATTTAGGAGTGCATTGGAAGTCTCTCCGGATATGCACGATGGATTCTCAATGGTATTCTCCTTTATGAGCTACTTTTCCGGTTAGTGAATGCGAGCGATCGGCAGTGAGGAGGCAGCAGCAGGCATCTGAGTGAGTGAGTGGAGCGCGCTGAGAGGGATCAGATACACCGCGTGTGTGTGTGTGTGTGTGTGTGCGCGTATATATGTGGGCATGGTTTATTATCTGTGTATATTTGACAGTGTTGATCTTGTGGGGACATTTGGATTACTGTGTTGTGTGACGATCCCCCCCCCCCCCCCTTCCCACACACACACATTGTGTCTTTTAATATATTTTTTTAAGCTACAGTTACAGCTACAGAAAACTATTTTCGTCATGGAGAGCAGCCAAATGTCCCCACAAGGTCACTCACAACGTCCTCACAAAAACTGTGTCCGACATTTAAAGACTTTGTGTTATTAGCCTTGTGAGGACATATATTAGTATTATTGTAGCTAATTCATTTTATACTACACTTAAGGAGAGAGAGAGAGAGAGAGAGAGAGAGAGAGAGAGAGAGAATATACTACACTTAAGGAGAGAGAGAGAGAGAGAGAGAGAGAGAGAGAGAATATACTACACTTAAGGAGAGAGAGAGAGAGAGAGAGAGAGAGAGAGAGAGAGAGAGAGAAATATATTACACTTAAGGAGAGAGAGAGAGAGAGAATATACTACACTTAAGGAGAGAGAGAGAGAGAGAGAGAGAGAGAGAGAGAGAGAGAGAATATATTACACTTAAGGAGAGAGAGAGAGAGAGAGAGAGAGAGAGAGAATATACTACACTTAAGGAGAGAGAGAGAATATATTACACTTAAGGAGAGAGAGAGAGAGAGAGAGAGAGAGAGAGAGAATATACTACACTTAAGGAGAGAGAGAGAGAGAATATACTACACTTAAGGAGAGAGAGAGAGAGAGAGAGAGAGAGAGAGAAATATACTACACTTAAGGAGAGAGAGATAGAGAGAGAGAGAGAGAGAGAGAGAGAGAATATACTACACTTAAGGAGAGAGAGATAGAGAGAGAGAGAATATACTACACTTAAGGAGAGAGAGAGAGAATATATTACACTTAAGGAGAGAGAGAGAGAGAGAGAGAGAGAGAGAGAGAGAGAGAGAGAGAGAATATACTACACTTAAGGAGAGAGAGAGAGAGAGAGAGAGAGAGAGAGAGAGAATATACTACACTTAAGGAGAGAGAGAGAGAGAATGTATGCGTGGATGTGGATGTGTTTGTATATGTTGGTGGGGAATGTTCACATTTGGATATAAATATTTGACAGTTTTCAGCTTGTTAGTACATAATTGTAAGAATTGTCATTGGGAGGTCCTCACAAAGTTAGTAAGACAAATAGTGTGTGTGTGTGTGTGTGTGTGTGTGTGTGTGTGTGTGTGTGTGTGTGTGAGGTGTCCCAAAATTTGCTCTGGGAAAGGAAAAATCAGATGTCTCCTCTAATCAAGGGTATAGCTGTAACCACTGAGGTCAATGCAGGGTAGATTATAGCAAAACAGTCTACCCAGGGCTCGAGATGGCGGAAAAACTCAAGAGGTCTGCACTACACAAAGCATACAGTTACTAACAGTGTCGACTCGTTGCTATGTGCATGTGTCTTTATGCAATCTATCACTGTTAAAGACCACAGCTGACAAGAAGTTATTTGGGTGCTGGACCATTTTCAAGATAGCAGTGACACTGACCTGGTAGGCGGTGTTTTTGCTTGTACAAGTGTGTCAGGTGCAGAACCATTGCCATGATTGATAAAGTGTATTTGCATACTGATTACACACACTGGCACTGATGGTCAAAAATTTGTTTCCTTCTCATAGGTAGAGTATCAGAAAGGGACTAATATGAGACAATACAATAAAATACATGAAGGATGGTGAAATCATGAGGGAAGATTTTAATAAATTAGACTCCGTCTATAATCGGTTTAAAGCAAAATAGGTCTCTATTCAGAACAAGATATCCTAGAGTTTTAGTAAACCAATTTTTCTGCTGTGGCCACCATATTTAGGATCAAATTTCTGACTTCGGTGCACAATATAAACAAGGTGAATGATGGCTAAAACGACTCGCCTCACATCAGAAGAGAACAAATAATTCATTGATAAAATAGACTATGATCCTTACAGACTTTTATCTGAAATGCTGCTGAAAACTGCGCACATTCAAGCAAATATCCAGTCAGCCAATGATGTGACAGCAGCACAATGCATAAAATCATACAGATCAAAAGCTTCAGAATGAAGCATCAGACATCAGAATGGGGGAAAATGTGCGGTGACAGACGAGCGGGTATGAGTATTTCAGAAACTGTTGATGTCCTGGGAAATATACAAATAAAGAAAAAACTTCAGTGAGTGGCGGTTCAGAGGGTGGGAACAATTTGTTGATGAGAGAGGTTAGACAGAAGGAAATGGCTTATTTAAAATAACTACTCTTTACAGCTGTGGTAAGCAGAAAAGCATCATAGATAGACAGACAGACAGACAGACAGACAGACAGACAGACAGATAGATAGATAGATAGATAGATAGATAGATAGATAGATAGATAGATAGATGCCAAGACAAGAATTCCTTAAGTTATCCCTAGTTAACCCAAATGAGGATGAGGTTCCCTTCTGAGCTTGGTTCCTCTCAAGGTTTCTTCCTCATATCATCTCAGGGAGTTTTTCCTTGCCACCGTCGCCTCAGGCTTGCTCATTAGGGATAAACAGTAACTTAACTTTAAACTTTATCATTTTTTTTCTGTGTTTCTATACTTCTTTAAAGCTGCTTTGAGACAATGTCCATTGTTAAAAGTGCTATGCAAATAAATCGAATTGAATTGAAAATAGCTAGCTAGCTCAGACAGCTATGAGCCAGCATGGCAGGGAGGATCTTAAACATTATAAAGAATGATTAATAAAGAGATTAATAATGTACCGAGAAAATGGATTCTCATCTAGCTCCTCATAACATCCAGGCTACATTTTACTCCAACCCATTGTGGTAACAATATAACCGTGACACAACCCTCCTCGATTCACGCTCCTCAGTTCCCTTAGTGAGTGAAAAGTTAATAAGCTCAAATTTTACACTAAAATCTAAAAGTTACACAATTATAGACTTGATTTTAGAGAAACTTTTTTACACTTTTGGTAGAATATCCTCATCATTTTCATCCTATGAAATCAATCAAGCGATGAACAATGATGAAAAAATATTCTTTCAAAACAAAATGATGAGGCTGTCACAGGGGCCAAAGATACTAAAGCCAGCATGTGAAATTCTCTATTAACTTAATTTCTAATTAAATCCTTTATAAGCTTCCTTGAGCTAGAATTTAATAACTTTGCATTAATTTTCAGTAGTGACAGTTTATCTAATGAATACCATGACAGACACACAGAATTATCGCCTGTCTTTGAGGACACAGAAAGCTGGAACAGAACAGTTGCCACAGACAAAGAAAAATGACCGTCTGACATCCATCGCAGGATGCCAAATTACGCCCTGCTGACAGAGAGGCGATATGACTTCGAACTGTCCTAATGAAGATCGGCATCCTGGGATGTATAGAAGTGAAGATATGTAGAAGCAAAGAGATTAATGATTGCGTAAAAGCAGCGATAGTTGACTTGAGAGAGGTATGAGTAAGGAGTGCTTGCATCGCACACTTCACTGCTTCGCCGGTGAAAAGTGGAGCCTAATCAATGTACACTCATGATGGAATTGAGCATCCTTCAAAAAAGTGCAGCGATATCACTATTATTTTCTTTTCTGGGTTCTAATTCAAACAGATTATTCCCATTTCCTGTGCCATTAGAAACCTCAGATCTGATGTATCGCTATACTATTCAGACGCTAGTGAAGTAAACATAGTTTAGAGACAGGCTTTGTAGAGTAAGCTCGAGCTGATGGGAATTAATTTCATCATTTTTACATAGAATGTCTGAGCGAGCCAACTTTCATCTTATGTCTCTTTGTAGTGATGGAAACGTAGCAGATGACATATCTGATGTTGCTTGCTCTGAAAGTAGCAATTATTTACCATGATATCTCTGAGCTTTGAAAAGATATACTTTTTACATATAAAAAAAAAAAAAACTCAGTCAAATTATTACCGGATATATATTTTTTTGCCTGGCTGAGATGAGGTTATAGGAGAAATGTGAAGAAACAAATAAATAATTTCTCTGAATAAATAATCTCCTGGGTTGCTCTATGCTAAACAGGATGGCATGATGATCTCAAAAATCTGGTTAAGCCTTATATATCTAGTAGAAGATTCTGTTATAGAAAAAAATATATGATGGGGTGTTTTTCAGGCCAAAAAAAATATCCCATAGGTGGTTTGACCTGATTACCTTCCAATATCAGCAAACCCTGGAGTTCTTTTATTATCTTATACCACAAAAAAAAATTACAAATCTTGACAAATTTTAGTATTGATAAATAAATGACACATCATACTTTTTATTTCTTTACAGTTACTATGAATATTCCCGGAAAATTAATTAGTTCTTGTTATCATTTACACTATCGCAGCTGTAATCAGTGCTTCTCTTACCAGCCCTCTTTTTTCTTCCCTTTAGTTGTTAATAAGACAAAAATATTCAGCTTGTCATGTTGCCATTCCATCCTGGAATATGTCCATTGCCAGAAAGAGTAGTCACAGCTTTTCCTCTAACTGTTACAAAGTGCTGACTCTGGAGATGCTCTAAAAAATATTAAACACATCCTCATAGAATATGAGGAATATGATAGAATATGAGGATGTATGGGGGGGGGGCACGGTGGCTTAGTGGTTAGCATGTTTGCCTCACACCTCCAGGGTTGGGGGTTCGATTCCCGCCTCCGCCGTGTGTGTGTGGAGTTTGCATGTTCTCCCCGTGCCTCGGGGGTTTCCTCCGGGTACTCCAGTTTCCTCCCCCAGTCCAAAGACATGCATTGTAGGTTGATTGGCATCTCTAAATTGTCCGTAGTGTGTGATTGCGTGAGTGAATGAGAGTGTGTGTATGCCCCGCGATGGGTTGGCACTCCGTCCAGGGTGTATCCTGCCTTGATGCCCGATGACGCCTGAGATAGGCACAGGCTCCCCGTGACCCGAGTGTAGATCGGATAAGCGGTAGACAATGAATGAATGAGGATGTATATCAACAGTCCATTTTCCAGTATATCAACACACAGTATATCACCAATCCATTTTCTTCTCTTTAGAGCATCTGCCATAGAAATCCACATATATGTTGTTACCAGTGGTGGAAAGTAATGAACAACATGTACTCTTGTTATACTACTTAATGATATGGTTCACTGTAACCTCACAGTTTAATCATAAATAAAATTGATTAAAAACATTAGCATTCTCTATTTTTTTGATAACACAGTACAACTTTTGATACATTTAAGCACAGAAGACTGTAAGACAATTAAAAAACAATATGTGTACATTTGTAATTAACTCAGTTCCAAGACTCAAACAAAAATGACACTTTAGATATCAAATGCCTAGTCAGCTGCAGCAATGTCTGAGACAGTGAAATGCAGCATCCCAATTTATCAGGGATCTTCAGATTTATATACTTCAAACAGTGTGATAATGATTAGAAAATTAGCCATGAAAGCACATACAGGTAAGCCAATAGCTAGCTGAGTAAGTTAGATTAGCTAGCCATATATTTTAATATTTAAAGGTATAAAAGAACTGCATTTACTTCAGTCTTTGGGAGCTGTGTAGCTTCTATGTAATTGACCAGAAATGGCAGCAAGTAATTTTACATCATGACTTATTTACTTTTGGTTAAAGGACTAATTTTACTCAGCTATCAGTATATCAGTTTTTTATGATAATTATGTTTAGTACTATTTACTGTTACCTTAAATGGCTATTACTGTAGAAACAACAACATCTTAGAATGGATGCATTTATATAAACTGTTAGTAACACACACACACACACAAACACGTATAAACAGGAAAGGGATTCAGGAATCTTCAATGATATGAATGTTTCAGTGAATGTTTCTATGGAAGGAAAAAAAAACCCACAGCACAATTATTTTAAAAAGGCTTGGCTTTTAACACTGTAGTGGACGTGTTTTTTGGCTGTAAAAGACCAAGAGGTTGTACAAGTGAACATTAATGGGGAATAAACTGACACATAATTAAATATGCATATATTGCCAGAAGCAAAATACTTCGACTAAAAAGACCGTGCATGCCTCTTATACACAGAGCTGGTTTATTTTCTACTGCTCATTACTGTGACATTTCAAAAGACATCACAAAGCTGGATACTCTTCTAAAGAAAGGATCAGAACTGTTACCAAAATACATCAAACTTGCCATCAAACAATGTGTCAACTTTCCCTTTCATATTTTGATATGCTGTAGTTATTATAAACAGTGTTGATGTAGTGTTGGTTATTTGATCATTAGATTTTGCTGGAGTTATGGAGATGTTGGATGGTATATGTAATGATATATCTGTGGAAATCATTAGTCAGGAAATTGAAAGCAGGACAAGTTTCAGGTCAAAATCTGCTGACTCACCAAGAAGTTGATCAAAGTTCTCTTAGAATGTCAACAAAAAGATGCTAATCTACAAATAACGTCAACAATCAAATCACAATTTAATAATGGCCATCAACAGGGACATCATTATCCACAAAGAAATTCAACAAGAATACAAGTATCCATGAACAACAAAAACAACATCAGAATCCACAAAGAAAATCAGGATCTAGATAGAACATTAATATGGACACCATAATCCAGAAAAACATCAACAAGAACATCATGATCCAGAAAGAACAACAAGGACACCATAATCCAGAAAGAACATCAACAAGAACACCATAATCCAGAAAGAACAACAAGGACACCACAATCCAGAAAGAACATCAACAAGGACACCATAATCCAGAAAGAACAACAAGGACACCACAATCCAGAAAGAACATCAACAAGGACATCATAATCTAGAAAGAACATCAACAAGAACACCATAGTCTAGAAAGAACATTAAAAACGACACCATAATCTAGAAAGGACATAAAAAAATGACACCATAATCTACAAAGAAAATCAGCATCTAGAAGGAACATTAACAAAGACACCATAATTCAGAAAGAACATCAACAAGGACACCACAATCCAGAAAGAACAACAAGACATCATGATCTAGAAAGAACATCAACAAGACATCTTAATCCAGAAACAACATCAACAAGACATCATAATCCAGAATCAGCATCAACAAGACATCTTAATCCAGAAAGAAAATCAACAAGATGTCATAATCCAGAAACATCAACAAGACATCATAATCCAGAAAGAACAACAAGACATCTTAATCCAGAAAGAACATCAACAAGACATCTTAATCCAGAAAGAACATCAACAAGACATCTTAATCCAGAAAGAACAACAAGACATCAAAATCCAGAAAGAACATCAACAAGACATCTTAATCCAGAAAGAACATCAACAAGACATCTTAATCCAGAAAGAACAACAAGACATCAAAATCCAGAAAGAACATCAACAAGACATCTTAATCCAGAAAGAACATCAACAAGACATCTTAATCCAGAAAGAACATCAACAAGACATCTTAATCTAGAAAGAATATCAACAAGACATCTTAATCTAGAAAGAACATCAACAAGACATCATAATCCAGAAAGAACATCAACAAGACATCATAATCCAGAAAGAACATCAACAAGACATCTTAATCCAGAAAGAACATCAACAAGACATCTTAATCCAGAAAGAACATCAACAAGACATCTTAATGCAGAAAGAACATCAACAAGACATCTTAATCCAGAAAGAACATCAACAAGACATCTTAATCTAGAAAGAACATCAACAAGACATCTTAATCTAGAAAGAATATCAACAAGACATCTTAATCTAGAAAGAACATCAACAAGACATCTTAATCTAGAAAGAACATCAACAAGACAGAAACAACATCAACAAGACATCATAATCCAGAAACAACATCAACAAGACATCTTAATCCAGAAAGAACATCAACAAGACATCTTAATCCAGAAAGAACATCAACACGACATCTTAATCCAGAAAGAACATCAACAAGACATCTTAATCCAGAAAGAACAAACAACAAGACATTTTAATCCAGAAAGAACATCAACAAGACATCTTAATCTAGAACGAACATCAACAAGACATCTTAATCCAGAAAGAACATCAACAAGACATCATAATCCAGGAAGAACATCAACAAGACATCTTAATCCAGAAGAACATCAACAAGACATCTTAATCCAGAAAGAACATCAACAAGACATCTTAATCCAGAAAGAACATCAACAAGACATCATAATCCAGAAAGAACATCAACAAGACATCTTAATCCAGAAAGAACATCAACAAGACATCTTAATCTAGAACGAACATCAACAAGACATCTTAATCCAGAAAGAACATCAACAAAACATCATAATCCAGGAAGAACATCAACGAGACATCTTAATCCAGAAGAACATCAACAAGACATCTTAATCCAGAAAGAACATCAACAAGACATCTTAATCCAGAAAGAACATCAACAAGACATCATAATACAGAAAGAACATCAACAAGACATCTTAATCCAGAAAGAACATCAACAAGACATCTTAATCCAGAAAGAACATCAACAAGATATCATAATCCAGAAAGAACATCAACAAGACATCTTAATCCAGAAAGAACACCAACAAGACATCTTAATGCAGAAAGAACAGCAACAAGACATCTTAATCCAGAAAGAACATCAACAAGACATCTTAATCCAGAAAGAACATCAACAAGACATCTTAATCCAGAAAGAACATCAACAAGACATCTTAATGCAGAAAGAACATCAACAAGACATCTTAATGCAGAAAGAACATCAACAAGACATCTTAATCCAGAAAGAACATCAACAAGACATCTTAATCCAGAAAGAACATCAACAAGACATCATAATCCAGAAAGAACATCAACAAGACATCTTAATCCAGAAAGAACATCAACAAGACATCATAATCCAGAAAGAACATCAAGACATCTTAATCTAGAAAGAACATCAACAAGACATCTTAATCCAGAAAGAACATCAGCAAGACATCTTAATCCAGAAAGAACATCAACAAGACATCTTAATCTAGAACGAACATCAACAAGACATCTTAATCCAGAAAGAACATCAACAAGACATCATAATCCAGAAAGAACATCAACAAGACATCTTAATCTGCCAATATAATCAAGAACATCAGACTCTACCAAGAACATCAACAGAAATATCACAATTAATAAAGAACATCAACAGGAACATTGGAATCTACAAAGAACATCAACAAAGTCATCACAATTAATAAAGAATATCAACAAAAAGTCACAACTAATAAAGAACATCAACAAGAACACTGAAATCTACAAAGAACATCAACAAGACATCTTAATCTAGAAAGAACATCAACAAGACATCTTAATCTAGAAAGAACATCAATAAGACATCTTAATCCAGAAAGAACATCAACAAGACATCTTAATCTAGAAAGAACATCAACAAGACATCATAATCCAGAAGGAACACCAACAAGACATCATAATCCAGAAAGAACATCAACAAGGATGCCACAATCCAGAAAGAACATCAACAAGGAAGCCAAAATCCAGAAAGAATATCAGACTCTACAAAGAACATCAACAAAAATGTCACAATTAATAAAGAACATCAACAGGAACATTGAATTCTACAAAGAACATCAACAAAGTCATCCCAACTAATAAAGAACATCAACAAGAACACTGAAATCTACAAAGAACATCAACAAGAACATCAGAGTTTAATAACTCGACATGGTATGCCAGTATCCACATAGAAAACAACAAGAAGACCAGAATCTGCAAAGAACCTCAGCAGAATCCAAGAAAAACATAAAGAAGAACATCAGAATCCACCTTTCTTCATTTGAGGACTAAGATGGAGAGAATATTATACAGTCAGTTTTTTTTTATTTTGTTTTTAAGGAATAACACCAGTGTGAAGCTTGTTCTCCATTTTGTCCGTTTGTCTTTTAAACACAACATAAGGCCACGAAAAGCATGAACCCAAAAACAGTCAAAAACAAAACTCCTGTCTTGCATTTAGCTTATCTAAGACCATGAATTACAGAACAAGAAAGTTCTGATCAAAAATCAAAAACATGGAGCTCACAAATGAATCCCAATTACAGAAACACTAAGGGCAAACTGTCTAATCTGCTTGGATTTAAACAGAGGCTCGCATATTTACACGACAGCAAATCAATGACGCAAAAATCAGCAAATCAAACCTGCCTCAGTGTCTGAGTGGAGACTAAATGTGTCTGGAAATAAACCTTCTAGCTTATGTTCCATCTGAAATAGCACTTCTAATCTAAAAATAAATACTTTATATCTCAATGCAACATCTCTAAGGTCTGTAAATGTTTATTACTTTGTTTATCATGTGACTTTTCCTTACCAGAATCTGATTGGTCAAAAGGTATCGATTCATTTTTTTCCGTAACATCAGCGCTGGCTGGATTTCAAATGTACATATTAGAATACGTTATCATGACAAACGTATACATCGGTTCCAAGCGATTGAATCGAATTACACCAAACCAATTTGTTTTCATACATCCAAGATGATTTGATCATGGATGATTCAAAGCCCTGTGTAAAGTCGATCTCTACGCTCTCACCCGAACCGAGGAGCTGACCCAGGTCACCGGTTTTCTGCGTCAGTTTCCGTAAACACTCACTAATTGATTAACACTCACTCTACGTAATTCGATCTAGTAATTAGAAACTCATTTAGTTTAGTATAAGCAATGGAATCACATTTTAATGAACAAATATTTTTATGCACACTTTAAATAATATGTTCTCTTAAATCTGACTTAACATATATTCACATATTCTTTTTTTTTTATTTTATTTTATTTTTTTTTGAGTGTACTAAAAGCCGTTTCACAGGGCCATGTGTGATGGACTTTGCATTTAAATTTGAGTTTATCAGATTGAATGCATAATCACTGCCTATGGTGTCTCCAGTGTATGCATTTTGTAAAACTTTTCTGCCACAGGAAATTCTTCCGGACAGAGCAGTTTTCTCATTCCAGTTTCTTGGCAACCACCAACTGCATTTTGATTTTTTTTTGGTGAGGTGAGCCTGGTGAGGAAATGATTCAAAACAAGAAATCGGTGCAGGAATGATTGTTAGAGCTACTATAATATAATATGTGATAACAAGAAATAGTCTAAGAGACATTCCAGAACATTAAACGTAACTAAAAATGGTTTAAAAAAAATAATGAGTTGTTCATCCAGCCATTTTTTACACTGCTTGTCCTATATAAGGTCATGGGGCGCTTGGAGATTATCCCAGGGGATTGACAAGGTGGGGGACAAAGCCGCATCTCCATGCTCGATCACTTAAGTCACATAATACTAAAAATTCAGTGATGCCAAACTGTCTACAGAGCGTGTCTTTGGACTGAGGGAGGAAACCAGAGCACCCAGAGGAAACCCCCGAAGAAAGAGGAGAACCATGCAAACATCCACACAGAGATGTTGAACGCAGAACTAGCCCCAACCCTGGAGCTGCAGGGCATTAATTCTTAGTCACTTGCTTTATTAAATAAGGAATGAAACACTTTGGGATGTGCTCTTCAGAATTAAATCTAATCAAACAAAGGAAAAAAGTCTAAGTGCAGACAACATATCGACGATATAGAAAACTTGTTTCTGCTGTAAGATAAATTGTTTAAAGTTTAGGGGGAAGCGTGATTATAGATTAGATAATGCCCAAACCAGACAAGAGTAATCAATCTATCTGTCAATTAATAAACAAACAAGCAAATAATCAAAGTAGTATATTACAAATAACACAGATCAGAAATGTATTTTCTCAAGACGAAGAGAAACAAGAAAGTTACTGTTTTTTTGTATGGCCGTGAGCTTGAAATTTTGCTGACCCCTGGCAACTCAGGCCTCCCTAATATTAAACACTTCAATGTAAAGGATCTAAAAGAGGAAAGCTGGGCCAGACAAATGTCTGCAGCTGCTATAGGCTTTAAAAGCATACCTCTGTCTGTATGTTTTTTTCCTCCTTTCATAGTCATAGGAGACAAGAACCCTTTACCTTAAAGTGCCTTGCTCTCAAGCACTAGTTTGTTTGTTGTGTTTTGGTTTTTTTTTTGTCATGTATTATAGAAAATTGAAAGCAGGCTTTTGGTTACCAAGCTGTCGGGCTTCCTTTTAGTTCTCCCAAACCATTCCGAAATGAAGGGAGGAGGAGGAGGATGACAGCAGCAGGAGAGTTCCTTTTGGTCAAATGTGGAGCCATAAGATCTAGCTGTTATTGCTAGAACCCAGGAAACGCCAAGGAAAGGATTTCATTCTGCTATATAGTATCCACCAAAAGAAGTTTATTTAGTTGGGAATAAAACTACATGCCATGCTTTAATAACAGAAGTTATTACTTTTCAGTAACTGCACAGATCCTGAAATGTGTCATTTCTTGTAAACCACAGCAACTTTTCTATAATTATTATATTTTTTATTTAAAAAAGGACACATCGTGTGGCTTAGAGTTCAGTACGTTTGCCTTGCACCTCCAGGGTTGGGGGTTTGATTTCATTCCCACCTTTGCCCTGTTCTTGCATGGAGTTCTGTCCATGCTTCAGGGTTTCCTCCTATTAATCACATTTCCTCCCCAATCCAGAGGCTTTAACTGTAGGCTGATGGGCATCTCTAAATTGTCCATAGTGTGTAAGTGTGTGTGTGATTGTGCCCTGCATTGGATTAGGACCCTGTCCAGGGTGTCCCCTGGTATAAGCTCCAGGCTCCTTGCAACTCTGTGTAGGATAAACAGTACTGAAAATGAATGGATGGATGATTGAACATTGTACTTTTAATTGCTTTACAGTTACAGTTAATGTTGTGTAATGTCCATGAAACATCTATAAACAGTTTTTTCTTCTTTTTATCTCTCTGCTTTAATAAGATGAAAAAAGCACAGCTTGCCATGTTACTAAGAATCAGGAAAATGTTATACAGTAAGTCATAGCATTAGTCTCCCTGTCACTTGAGACTCATCTATAAATAAAAATCTTGTCACAAAAAACGCTTCACGGTATAAAGAATTATACATTTTTTCTTTGTTATATAACCTGCTTTGAAATGTGTTTATTCTTATCCTTTGATTATCTAGATCGTCTGCTATGCAAGTCTTTGCGTAAGTGTTGCTATAGAAACAACAAGGGGCACATTATAAACCATACATTCCTGTCGATCAAATTATAGATTGAATATAAATTATGAATTGAAAAAATTATATTTTAAAAATGATGTTGATTTTTTTTTTTTTTTTTTAAATAAAAAAATTACATCAATCATGGAGTCCCCTTTTCTTCCCAGATGATAATTGTGCATATTGCAAACAGTGATTAAAAAGGTTCCACATATTAACATGCAGCCTGGATCAGATGTGAATCCATGGAGAGCCGGGTTTGGAAAGGTGATTTGTCTGCTCTCACACTGATTCATGACTGCAGTATACACCTCCTACATTCTCCATCAACGTCACCCCTTAGCCTGTCTCTGATAATTCATCCTGCAGCTAGTGTTAGAGGAGCAGGCATGAAACCAGAGTGGCCTCACACCCAGGATTCATCACAATAGAGCTGCCAGTGAGAATGACTCCACAATCAATACCTGAACAGCATTAGGGTTTATTGTGAGACGAGGCACATAAGTCACAGATAATATCTGACCTAAGACATTTTAAATTGATATCAAGCCCTTGTACAACATTTAGTCTGCATAAGACCAGGTCTTTAAAGACTATTACTTGTTATACTTTACAAGATCGTTGCTTAATTCCTTGATAATGCTCTAGACATACGATTGAAGAAAATCAAAATTATTAAATTTATGTCTTAAGTCTGAATAGTTCAGGCTCATAAATAAAAAAAAAAAATAATCATGGATCAACAAGTTTAAATAAAATAAAAAAAAAAAGTGAATTTTTCGTTGTTTGATGTTAAACTGTGTTTAATATATATATACATATATATAGATTATAGATAGTCCCCTCCGAAAGTATTGGAATGACAAGGCCAATTTATTTGTTTTTACTGTAGGCTGAAGATATTAAGGCTTAAGATCAAACAATGACCGAGTAGTTCTTCTTCTTCTTCTTCTTTCGGCTGCTCCCTGTTTGGGGTCACCACAGTGGATCATTTGGGCCACATGTTTCGATTTGGCACAGATTTTACGACGGATGCCCTTCCTGATGCAACCCTCCCATGTTATCCGGGCTTGGGAAGAATGTTTAGAATTTTAGCATTTATTTCCAGGTACTTATACATAAATGTGTCAAATCATGTAGAATTTATATCAGAACACCCAAGTTTTAGGCAAGCAAAAATGACTGAATAAAAACTGAATTTGTGACTTCTTGTTTTCCTTGTCATGAAATCATCCAGAAGAAGAAGAATATCACAGCAGCAGTTAAACTTAAAAATTGTAATTAAATGATGGGTTATTCATCAAGGGTTATTCATGACCATATAATAATTTACAGCAACAAAATCCAGACAAAATCATACAGTGTTAAGCCAGATTGAACCAGTTTGATCTCCAAAGTGTGACAGTATACAAGCCATTTCCTTCCACAGAAAAATGCTTGGTCTGTTTATTCAAATGCTGCCCTTAGTAAACGACTGGAATTACACACACTTGTACGCACATACACATGGTCAATTTGCTTGCATGTGCTATACAAAAACAGGATGTAAAATGAGTTGTATTCAAGGCGGTACAGTACTAAATCACATTTGCTTTATAGTAGTCTTTTATAATAACACACCTCAGGTGACACTCAACAAACACAGCATCTCTGTTATAAAATAAAAAAGCACAGGAAAAATAAAAGTAATGTGTGAAGAAAAAGACCTGAATGTGTGAACAGACTCAACCGCTAACAAAAACTAGCACTGATTTCCTGTTGATTAATACTGTAATTAATCTAATTAGGCTTTAGGCGAATTTGTTGCATGGTGCAAATTAAGGATGATGAATTCCATGACAACAAAATGTGACAAGCAATTTTCTCCTAGCATTTGATGAAAATATTCTATAAGTCAACACCAGACTAGACACCAGATTTACAAGAAATCCCACATTTTCACTGCTGCATTAAAAATGGTGACTGTCCTCCTTACAGAAAATTGACATAAACTTCACATTTAACGTATTTAATTTTTGACATTATTTTATCACACAATTTCATATGTTTTTTTTATTTAATTTCAGTCTTTTGCACAAAGGGGCTAAGTCATTTTATTTGATATCAAATAATAATTATTATTTTATACAATATTTCTAACATTTGGCTTTAATCTTAGCAAAATTCTCTACCAATGAATACATCATGATTGTGGTTCACTTGGTCACTGACTCAAAATCCCATCAGTCTAAAACCTCAGTTGAGAATAACAAGAAAAGCAAACAGACATCAATTTATTTATTTTATTTTTTTCTATGATCTGCCTTTTTCTATATTCACAGGTAGGCCATTAGGTTTCATGAATAATTCTTGAACCTATGACTCCCATGATCGCATGAGGAAAACGGTTATGTAATGGATGAGCTCCTTGCTTCTATCTATAAACGGCTATCAAGCGATTTGTTGACTGATGAAATCGCAGGCCGCCGTGATGCTTTGAGAAGAGTTTGCATAATGAAATCTGATAGGTTGCCAGCACAGAGCTGAGATAACATCAGTGCTTTGTGGAGGCAGATTAAATTTTTATGGCACTGATGATTTGCCTCCGTTATTATATCTATTTGATGGCTATGTGGCCTTGGGATATTAAAAAACAGTGGTGTGATGCTACACAGATTCAGATGTTCTACAAGATGCCCCTTCCTATTTGCCAGTCCGATATTTCATATGGATCTGTCTTAGAGACAGGATGCTGTGCTTGCTTTGTGTGACACCCATCTGTATTTATCACTTAAAATGTGTCGTGTTGTGTGGACGCTGTGATTCCTCATGAACATGGCCAAAATAATGTCTATCCATGCACACATTGCTGTCTCCATCCATTTTATGTATAGAGAGTTTATTTTATTTGTAGGCTTGCTTATGTTCACTGTTCTGGGTTATTTGGGATGTGTAGCAAAAAAATGGTGTTAGTGGCTTTCCAGATAACAAACAGCTTCACTGCAGGGGTTGGTAGAATTGAATGTGTCTTGGGAATTAATGGCAAAGCCCCCACCCTTCCTTAGTTCCTCCTGCAGGATCCTACCATCATTATCAGGCTTTAAAAGCACTGCAGGACAAGTGGTGCCTGGAAAAAAAGACAATACAAACAAATTTATAGCTGAGCATTCGATTTGCACACAAAGGCTTTACAGAGGAGAATCAATCTCTTACGGATGTATATATGAAGACATGGACGTGTTAAATCTTTGTTACTACATCCGAGCTTTCCTTTCTTTCTTAGTCAGAACGGTGGATCAATCTAAAAACAAGCTAACAAAATAACAAATATTCAAAGGGTTGCCTGTTGAGTCTAGTCCTCCGAATTCTGCTTTCCGTCTGCTTGTGGGAGTAAATAAAGTCCGAATGGTGCAGCAGTGTGTTTCATATTGACAGCCTGTTATTTACAGCGCATTATGTCAAGACCAGAGATTTACTAGTATCCCAGCTCAAGTTTGGAATGAGGCCACTGGGTGCACCAATTAAACTCAGGCTAATATTAGGGTTCATCATTGGAAAAGAAGTTAAAAAAGCTTGTGAGGTTAATAGCTTTTTAGTTTTTCGGCTAATTACCAGCGTATAACCTCCTAAGAGCTGTACAGCGCTCGGGCCTGAGGTATTCTTAAAAAAGAAGCCTAATTATGTCAGCACTCTGGATTTTGGCACCAAATGTGAGACTGGATAGCAAATAATTTGCACCATTATTCCTTCTTCCTACTGGCATTTTATTGCATGCTATCTGTCATTTAAACAAGTGCTATTTGGAAACAATGTTGAATGGGAGCGCTACAAACACGTATTGACTTATCAGTAGCTTATGGTTGAGTCTCATCATAGACATACAATTCTAACACAGACACACTGAGAGACAATTTGTTCATGAATGGGATTATTCTCTTAAGTGTTTCAAGTACATAATCATTAGGTGTCTCTTCAAAATAACAAGCACAGTAAACAGAAAAACTGTGCTTTCTGTTCTTAGTCAAAGCTTTTGTTTAAACTACACAAAAGTTACAGATCTTTTGTGTATTTTGTACTTTGACTGGAAAATGTGAGCTCAGTCTATTTAATTTTTCCTCCATAAGCATTTCATTTTGTTCATCTTTAGATGCTTGCTATAGCATTTTCCATTGCCTCAGTCATTGCTGATTAGATGTAATAGTGAGGTGGGTTTAAAGTGTTCCTGAAATCAAATCTAACCCTAGTTTTTCAGAGATTTTTTGCTTCTGTCTGTTACAGAAAAAGCAACAAATAAACAACTGTTTTAGAAATATTCAAAGTTTAAGTTTATAGTTTGGCACTTTTTGATGATGGATGCATGTCCAACTAATTCATTTTGGGGGTCAGATATAGGTGCCTCTGTGGGGACAAAATCAAACCCAAATGCAGGGATAAAAGGCAGACGGGGTTTTATTAACAAAACAGTGAAGCAACAGAACACTAGGAATTAAACAAGCAACAGAAAATACAGGAACAGGAACACAAAACAGGATCCAGTAAAACAAAACCAAAAATAATAATAATTATAATAATAATAATAATAAAAAAAAAAACAGAAACCAAAAAATTGGACAATTAAACAAGTAATAATGTCAAACACAAAACAACAGGTATATGTAGGGGAGGTAATTAGAGGCACGATAGGAACAGGTGTGGAGAGGCTGGAACAGGATAAGGATCGGGTGGGGCAAACATGTGAGAACACAACATAAACAAAAGCACATGGCACAGGACATAATAAGAGAAGAGAAGAGAAGAGAAGAGAAGAGAAGAGAAGAGAAGAGAAGATAGAAATGTATCAATCCTGAAGGAAATTCTTTAATAACAAACAAACAACCATGCTAGAATGCCCTCTGGTGTTCTGGCAGGAAACTGTCCTAGCCGTTCATGACAAGGCGGGTCATAAGTTGTGTCTGAATATCTATATTACATATTATATAATAACTACCCTACTATACATTAGGCAGGAAGCAGTACACCAAAGGAGTAGTATGTCTGGATTATAACAGTAAATGAAAAATACCTGGATGATCTACTGCTTCCTCTGCGATTCTCCAGAAGACATTGCACTATCCAATAAGGCAATATGACTGGCTCAGAAGAGCTGAGTGTAAGTGATGTAAGATGTGTGGTTAAACTGTACTTGTTTAGCTAGACCTGAGTAGTCTGTTAACTTGAGTTAACTGAGTACAGACTGTATAAACAGTGGAGCAGTAGGTACTGTATCGAATGCAGTAGGTACTGTCACCTGTCACAGAATGTGATCTCGGACCTACGGTTGTTCCACAGTAGCAGCTTGTTTGCTAACTGGCAGTGCTTTGTTAGATTGTTAGCATCACTATTATGTTCTTATTAAAAATCTTCGTATTTATTTAGTTCTCTACTATGCTGTGTAGCTTTACATTTGGCGAGTGTGGCTCTTGACTGTTTTGTAATCAAATATTCCAAAAAAACCTCCACACTGACTTCCTGTTTTAAAAGGATAGACTTTAATATATGGAATCAAATCAAGATTCTGATTCATGTGGAAAAATCAGCCCAGTGGACAGCAAATCTAGAAGGTATTTCACCAAGTGTTGAATCACAGTAGTAGAATGTGTGAATGTGTAGTCTGGGCTAGAAAGAAATTAGCCCAAGCATCTACTTCATACCATTATGTGTGTTACTGATCTGTTAGTGTTGTTGTTTTCATTCATTCATTGTCTACCGCTTATCCGATCTATACTTGGGTCACGGGGAGCCTGTGCCTATCTCAGGCGTCATTGGGCATCAAGGCAGGATACATCCTGGATGGAGTGCCAACCCATCACAGGGCGCACACACACACACACACACACACTCAGGACAATTTAGAGATGCCACTCAACCTACAATGCATGTCTTTGGACTGGGGGAGGAAACTGGAGTACCCGGAGGAAACCCCTGAGGCACGGGGAGAACATGCAAACTCAACACACACACACGGCAGAGGTGGGAATCAAACCCCCAACCCTGGAGGTGTGAGGCAAATGTGCTAACCACTAAGCCACCGTGCCCCTCCTCGTGTTGTTGTTTTTAGTTGCAAAAGAGTTAAAAAATAAAAATTATAACATAGCAAGAAATAAAACTTAAAATAACATAGCAAAAAAAAGCAGCCTTATTTTATGTATTTTTTTTCCTTTGAAAAGAGGTACCTTAGTGCTCTTAGCCCATTTGAAAGCCGTCAGTCCTGATTCAACCTCTTTCCTGAAACCTGTGAGAAACTCATGACAAAAGACAGCAAGCTGTTACCTGCGTTAAAGGAGTTCATTCACCGCCTGGGATGCTGGCGACAGTTTTGTGGGCACTGCTGGAAAATCTCCTGAGGCCTATTCAGGAATTTTATTTCTTTACTTTTTAAAAAAAATATTTGCTGTGCTGCTTGTTGCTGTTCCACAAAACCTTGTTTGGTCTTTTTGTTTCTATCATAGCCTCATTTTCTTGCTCTCTCAATACAGTAGGCCTGTTCTAGCAGGTTGCGTCTCTCTGCAAATGACAATTATTTGCTCTAATGAGCTAGTGGCTGGAGCGTAGTTTTAGATCACTGCTCATTCTGACCATCTAATTAAAGCCACAATGCTTAATGGCTTTAATTAAATCAAAGTTCCCGTGCTGAATTCATCAGTAGGCTTGCAAAGTCGACAGCGTCTTATCCAGGCCGTCTGCTAAAGCTGTTCCTTGTCTAAACTTTTGATTTTTAAAGCAGAACAAGAGGATCTGGCTCGACTGATAACCACATACTGTAATTGCCCGCAAGGCCCATGAGTATTAATTAAAAAGCTTACTGAATCTAAAAGTTTATAGAATAGGTATAGAGCAGTGAACACCACACAGTTTCCTTAAATCCCATGTCCTTGATTAAGGTAGCTTTCAATAATTTATTCGTGGTTTATATCTGAAAAAAATACAGTTTATATTTCTTAAGCTATGGTCTGTGTTACTTTAATACAATCCTGTGATAATTTGCTAATGATTTGTGTAAGGTGTTAGAGCAAGTGAAAAAAAAAAAAATGAAGCAATACACCGAATCCTTGGGGCATACTTTTAACGAATCTCAATAGGAATCCACAAATCCTCATTTGTTTGGAAATACTTTCAACATTCTTAGGTTTACATGAGCTATTGCTGTTGATGTGAATCACAGAAAACGTCGATGTAATGAATGCAGACTATAATGAGTTTGAAACATGGGGAAATTTTAATTAGTTAACAGCACTAAGAAACCATAGCTTGCATGATTTCTTTATAGCCTTTAGCAAGCATTAGACCTGACTATGGTTATTTTTTACACAGTAAGTACAACAGCACTCTATTTTTGACCAGCCTATAAATATATAAAAATAAATTTATTATATATTTTTATTGTTTTGACGTTTCTTGCATTCAAAAATCTTGCATACATTTTCACCAATTTATTTCCACAGCCCAATTTGCAAATATTTCAGTCCTTTGTGTCAAATAGGGATGTAACTAGACAAGAATACATTAGTTTATTTAGATTTTGCATCATAGAACCAACTAAATTAATTTTATTCAAGAATATTGTATCTTCTTGTATATTCTTCTTCTTCTCCTTTCGGCTTTTACCTTCAGGGGTCGCCACAGCGAATCGTCTCTCTCCACCTATCCCTATCTTCTGCATCCTCAACACTTGCACCCACTAGCTTCATATCCTCATTAATTCCATCCATATACCTCCTCTTTGGCCTTCCTCTTTGCCTCCTGCCTGGCAGCTCCATGTCCAACATTCTCCTACCAATATACTTACTCTCCCTCCTCTGAACATGTCCAAACCATCTTAATCTGGCCTCCCTAACTTTGTCCCCCAAACGTCCAACATGATGAAGGTGCAAAAAATAATAACAGTACAAGCATGATTAAAAATGTCCTGCACACATCTCTTGATTGTAATCAAAACACAAATGTAATTAAATTAAACTTAAAAATAATCATACACAACTTGCTAACTTGATTATGAACTTGATGATGTAGCTGAGGTTGAGGAAGTTTCAGAGCCAGAATTCACAGACAATGCTGACAGAAAAAAAAGAAAAGAAAAAAAATCCTTAAGCTTTAGGCAACTTTGAATTTGAATCTAAATATATATCCAAATACGGGGGCACGGTGGTTAGCACGTTAGCACCTCACATCTACAAGGTTGGGGGTTCGATTCCCGCCTCCGCCATGTGTGTGTGGAGTTTGCATGTTCTCCCCGTGCCTTGGGGGTTCCGGTTACTCCGGTTTCCTCCCCCGGTCCAAAGACATGCGTGGTAGGTTGATTGGCATCTCTAAATTGTCCGTAGTGTGTGATTGCGTGAGTGAATGAGAGTGTGTATGTGCCCTGCAATGGGTTGGCACTCGGTCCAGGGTGTATCCTGCCTTGATGCCCAATGATGCCTGAGATAGGCACAGGCTCCCTGTGACCCGAGAATAGATCGGATAAGCGGTAGACAATGAATGAATGTTAGTTAATAGTTAATGCTTTCGGCTACTCCCTGTTCGGGGTCGCCACACCGGACCAACTGGTCCGCACATCAACTTGGCAAATGTTTTACACCGGATGCCCCTCCTGACGCAACCCTCCCATTTTTCCGGGCTTGGGACTGGCACTGCATCCAGTGGCTGGGGATCGAACGCGGCCCTTCCGCATGATAGGCGAGAAACCTACCACTGAGCCACCAATGCCCCTTCCGACAATGAATGAATGAATATATCCAAATATATAATATTTGGAGCACTAAACAGATATAGATATAGATCGTAGCACATCAAAATCTGATTTTCAAATTTGAAAAATTAAGCATATTGAAACAAATAACACTGCAAATAGATACAAAGGAATTTCATACCAAAATAATGCAGAACTGACCCATGCAATACAGAGAGCCTAATTTTATTTTTGCATCATCTCTACGAAAGCCTGTAAGGGACGAAATGTATCATGGGACATTTCATCATCCTCACGCAGTCAGACTGAATTACTGTTCTTCCAAAGACTGGGTTAGAACGCATAATGCGACTTTCTCACAGACGGCTGTTTTTATCGGCTGCCATGACATTTTTCAAAAGCCATCAATAGGATGATGGCACAGAATGATGCAGAATGAACAGGACAGCTACAAATACAGTAGTGGCTGTGGTGAAATGTAAAGGAAAACTGCTAATGGACAAAAAATATCCTTATTACCTCAAGAATGTTGTTCGTAGAACATAATCATTTTTCCCATTATCACAGACCTATGATTTTTTTGGATCTTTATTGTATAATCTGACATGGAGAACATATCATTTCACGTTCGTTATGGAATTCTGCATAGATTTTATTGAGCTTTCATTCAGTGTGACAAATAATCTTAGAAGACTACTGAAGTAGTACAAAAGAAGTATTATTTTGGAACGGGAAATGAAACGAAATGAACCGATGCGCTGAGCTGTGTGATTATACTGTGGGAGTTTAAGACAATTTTTGATTAAGTAATCGTGGTAGTTACCAAGTGTCTTGGCCCCTCACTGTTATACTCTTAATGAGCCTTTTACTCCTTTAAGCTGATTAGAAGCATCAGTTCTTTGTTGTTTATGTAGCAGCTGGCCATATGAGCAGAATGTTTTCCAGCTTTCACAGGTCTGCATATGCTGAAGGCCTGATAAAAAGATAAGCTCCCCTACAGAGACACAATCCAGCATTCTGCTTTGAAGGCCTGATACTAATACCACAAATGGATCAAAAGCCACCCCATACTCTCAAAGTCTCTGATATTCCACTTTACTCATGGATGATTTCTTTAACTAAACAATCCGAGAGTCACTGAACCGATAGCTTTGGAGGTGTTCTTGGCATAGCAGACAGCAGATCACATTAGAGGCATGAAACGGTCTTTGGCACATGTGAAAGAGATGAAATTTCAGCCAGTGAAATCTGGGCCACTGGGTGTCTCGTGTGTTTAGAATGAAGTCATACTCTGTCATGTGATGTCTCACTGATGATCTATGAGCATAAACATTCACAGTCCATTAGTCCATTCTTAAGTTTGACTTGAATATACAAGCCTTCAACTCAAATGAAACCAATACTCTGCAGTAATACAACTCTGACAAGGAGTATACTCTTGTATAATTCGATGTGAACTTTCTATACTGGGACAACGTGTATGGTATTTTCTGTCTTTAATCACCTCGTGACCTTTCCATTCCATCAAATGAAGGCCATGTGCTGTCCAATTGGGGGAGGACCATTTATTCTGACACGTCATTTCTTTGAATAAACACAAAGCATTACTCCTTGACCAGCTCCATCTCTAGCTCTCAGGCTCTCCAAGGGGAAAGGCTGATAAGCAATGGCAGGAAGGAGGGTAAGAAAAAAATCAATACCACAGTTTGCTCTAATCAGTTTGAGAGGAATTCTACATAAGCTAGTGTCTTTACTTAACTGTCAAAGCCAGAATTGGACCATGAGACTTGTTTACTGGGCCAGCTCTTTGATTTAGCCAAAAAGAGAAAATAGAAAGTTTAAAAGGAATGTTGTGAGGCTTTGAAACTCAATGCACCATAACTAAATATGGAAATGTTTCATTTTGTATAATGCATAGACGGACGTAGAAAGAAATAACAGACACAATTTTTTGTGGCAAGAGTTTTGTCTTGTGGGGCATAAGTTCATTCATTCATTGTCTACCGCTTATCCGATCTACTCTCAGGTCACGGGGAGCCTGTGCCTATCTCAGGCATCATTGGGCATCAAGGCAGGATACACCCTGGACGGAGTGCCAACCCATTGCAGGGCACACACACTCTCATTCACTCACACAATACGGACAATTTAGAGATGCCAATCAACCTACAATGCATGTCTTTGGACTGGGGGAGGAAACCGGAGTACCCGGAGGAAACCCCCGAGGCACGGGGAGAACATGCAAACTCCACACACACTTGGCGGAGGCGGGAATCAAACCCCCAACCCTGTAGGTGTGAGGCAAACGTGCTAACCACCAAGCCACCGTGTGGGGCATAAGTTGACATTATAAATTCAGTTGAATGTAATTTGCATCACAGTTTTACCAATAACATTGTCATAAAGCAGCTTTACAGACAGATTTAGTTTCCTAATGAGCAAGGTGACAGGTTTTGAGGAAAAAACTCCCTGAGAAGACATGAGGAAGAAACTTTGTGCAGACTTGTAAGGGATGACTCCTGGCTTCTTTTTGGTGGGATTTGGTTGCAGAAAATACGATTTTAATAAATGCTAATATCTTGAATCAAAAAGTCAAATTTGTCATTAATTAATTATCAAGACTATTTCTAGGCATATTTTACTATTTTTTTATCAAAATTAACTGCAATAGAACAAGAAAACGTGGAGCTTATAGATGTCTCAAAAATTGGTTTAATAATCTTTGGTAATCTTGTAATAGGAAATACTAGATCATATTAAAATATATTCAAACTTATATGTCATTTTTTGCAACTATCTTAATCTTTTACATCTGTATACTGTAATGACTAAGTACTAGGTACTAAGTGTGCAGTTTTTAGGTACAAATCTACAATATCTAACTGAAATCCCCTGAAGCATGGCAGAGACTTGGACATTGACTGTCTTTAGGAAGATAATAGTTAACAGATAATAATGTTAATAGTTAATAGATAGAACAGTCAACAGAACAGAGTGGAGGAAGAAAAGGAACTTTTTTATTTGAAGATTTAAAATTACACTGTGTGTGTGTTTGTGAAAGCTTATTTCAGAAGTAAATACGTAAATATACCGAAAAAAGAGATTTCCCTTCATAAGGAGATTTTCCTCCAGCAAGTCGTTTGTTTACCAAAATAATTTATCAGATGTCTGTGTTATTACAAGGATTACACAATCCCCCAAACGACAACAGCACCGTTGTGCACTTTTATAATTAGAATGATGCCCTGCGGCAGGCAAGAATGTGAGCTGGACAGATTTACAACCGACTCTCTAACCTCGGCTTTTAGTGCCTCTGCTGCACCTCGACCAAGCAGGACAGGGAGAATAAATAACCCTGTGAATCAGACCCATGTTTTAATCACCCGCAATGTCACAATTTACCGAGCCACACTTTGCAGTACCGTCTCCCAAAGAGCATGCCAAGGCAAGTGACACAAGGCGAAGTTGTTAAATTTTGCACCATGACTGGGATAATGTCACCATTTTTATTTAATGTGAGCAGAGAGAGGCTTGAACACAGGACGTGGGTGCAGTCACACTATAAGTCAGTAGTCGTGTTGACACACTAGGGCTTTTCTTCATGGTTAGGTACCTTCAGCAGTCGCACACCACCCGTATCTGTGTGAAATCTGCTGAAGGCCATAGTCCATGACACAGACAGTTAGCTACACCAACAGACACTCCAGGGACACTGCTTCACCTCTGAAATATATCTATACATAGCACAGTACAAGTTCACAACCCTTTCTATATATAAAGGCTGGCTGAAGTTGCAAAGCAACAAAACTGTCAATATTTCAAGCGCATCTGGGAGCTTACTGGAGCAGCAAGAATATCAGTTGTAATCACTTTAGCCATTAGTGTGCATTAATCTTCGGATGGATTAATGTAGATAAATGGCGATCCATTGACATTCGCATTTCTCATTCTAACTGGATGATCTTTCTTATGTGCCTCAGCGAGTTTCTGTGACAATCCACTGCCTGCTATACAGTCCACTGAATTATCCGTTATTTTTCTCCCCCCTGGTGTCCAGAACACTCTGTCTCTTTGCTAAGTAACACAAGTCTGCAGAAACATTAGTGTACTATCTGCCTCTTCACCCCTCCTCTTCCTTATGCCCTTTTGTCCTCCTCTCTACTATCGAATCCATTTGGCTAATAACTATGTCCCAGGCTCCGACGCACCACAGTCGCCCCATATGGATGACTGACAGGGTCCAGGGCATGTCTGACTCACCATGCCCGTACAGATGCCGCCTCTACAGGGAAGCAGACGAGTGAATGAGGCTTGATTTATGGATCCCAATGGGAAGGCCTCATAAACCTTTCAAAGCACTCCATTAATTAGCCACTGGATCAGTGCAGGAGGCTGACTGGGAAGCTTTTCCCTTGATTACTGAGGTTCAGTCCTCAGCAAGAATGAGCATCTGGACCTCCCTGGTTTCATAATATCCTTTGTTCTTTGTGTGCCTTGCAGGGGTTTGAGCCACTGTTTCTCCACGCTAATAAGCAGCACCTTACTGCAGACACATGGGTCCCCGAATAAAACATGCAGGTTTTCGGTTCGATCTCAGACTGTGGGCCGTGAGGCATGCTGGACACTTTCTTTTGAGGTGATATGTCATTTTTCACATGAAAGGAGTAGAGATGCAGATATTAGCTTGCCAGCTGGCTGCAACAATCAACTCTTGGATGAGCCAGAAAGGGTTGGAACTGATAAAGAAATAGGGTTGAAAGGAAATGCTGATTTAGATTCAAGCGTTACAGAGAACCTGAATGCAAAGCTTCTTACGCCCATAATGGTGTATTCTCATTATTGGCTGCAGGGTAAACAAAAGATGCCAATCCTCAAACGTTTCAAATAGCCTGCTTTTACAGGGCACTAGTAGAGACTGTATGCATTTACAGTGACGCAAAAATGTGTTAACATTTGGCGAGTAAATCCTAAAATGGTCAAATGAAACATTAGAACGAATTAAAGACGGGCCAAAACCTCAACATTAGGGCAATATGAATAAGCCTACAGTGACAAGACAACTAGTATAGATAACCAGGTAAGCAAATGAAAATATAAAAATATTAATATAATAGTAATTGTATTAATAATAATATTGTATTAGTTTGTTTATAACTTACATTTTAAATCTACATGCTATTTAACAGTTGCTAGTAGTTGTTGGGTATATACACTTCACGTGCTAATGGCACACTAGAAATAATCATAGTGTTCACATAACGCACTCTGCATTTAGACAAGTTTAATATGAGTGTCATACTGAGCCTATCAGTAAAATAATCCCTTCCTACATTTCCCAGTGGCATTGCTTGTGTCTCATATGCATTGAACTGCATTTGAGTTGCTGAATGGCTAATATTTGTCAATCTGTTTATTCATTTATTTCCTTGAAATGGAGTACCCTAAGGCACATGTGGCAATGGTGGTTCATGGTAGCGCTTGACGCAGCCACTGAAGCGAGTCCATTATACCAGCATTGTCACCAGCTGAACTCTGATTAATCCATTTTCTTCAATTGGAAGTGGGATTAAAACAGATGGCTTTGACGATGAAGTTGATGTGACTGTAACAAATTCTGCTTCCTTGAGCAGCAGGCCAATTAAAACAACACTAAACCCACAATGAGAAGCAAGTCGAAGAGAACAGAAAAGAAACGAGTGACAGATACGTCTAATTGAGCTGATATACAAGGAGAAAATAAATTAGAACTTGAAGAAGTAAGGAACAGGGGGCACAATTACATCCATCCTGTTTTGTTGATTGCTCAGTAGTCTCAGCATCAGTTCCAGCCAGACCAACTACATCTCAAAGAACATACATCTTAAACCACCTACCTTTGCGTAGGAAACAAGGTCACTATAGTTCATTTCTGAATGATCTACAACAGCTCTTTTTATCGTCCCCTGTTGCCACCATTGTTCACTCCATAATCCCCTTTTTCCCTCAATCAATCTTTGCAATATTTTCTTCTCTATTTAGATGTTTTACTGGTCATTCTGATGGATGAATTTCATAGAATCTATGATCGCTAGCCTTTAATATCTGTATTATTCCCACTTCAAAGGAAGATCCTTGATACATTTTCTACCCTTATGCATTCATTTATTTGCTTTGAAACGAAAAGATTGTAGTGGCCATAGACTACTTGTAAACTAACCTTCCCAAAAAGGCCACCCAGAAATGTGCTTTTTCCTCCAGCAACCTTGTTCCAAAAGTATCCTAAATTGGTGTAAAAATTCTGGCAAATCCTGTCTATAATCACAGGCTCATAAGTACAAATCTTTCATAATCAGGTACAACGATTAACAACCTTTCATCTGAATAGCACAAATGTTTAAGCTTTCTGGGACTGATATATTTTAATCTGCATCCAGAGTCAAGAGTTATTGAGGAGATTAAAGTTTAACAGTCTAATTCACTTCAGTCCTTGCATTTATCAGTTTAATGTTTGGAGAGTATGAGTTAAAGCAGATTCAGTGCAACCGGCTAACATGTACCCAGTGCTTAGTGAATCAAGAGTGCTTGAAATGTTGTCACATGACCAGGGACGCTCTTGTTGCCAAGCTTTTTCTAAGCTTGTTCTCCAACTTGGCAACAATCGGGAATGAATGTCAGATACATCCAAAGCTGTACTCCTCCTGCAATGAGAGCAAGTTTCCACTGTGGATGTGTGAATAAATATGCTTCAATGACAGCCCTTGACAAAAAGGGCAACGCACTTGAGTGATCCCAGACATTTGGCTGCTCGGCTTTGAAGAGCTGTTTGCATTTGGGCAAGAGAAAATGAGTCCTTGAGGTTATTATGCTAAAAAGAATTGTTACAGTCGATCTTTCTAGAACAAGGTGAACTGAGACTGATAGTTTACACCCAAATGGTTGATATGGTCCACAGAGGATTGATCTCTTCAATTATAGTCAAGGTGCAGTATCAGCATCAGAATTGGAAAACAAAATTTTAACAGGACTATATCGCAATTAATCAGAGATCAGAAAGAAACTCAAGGTCTGGGCTAGTCATTGGCCTCTAACAAGGTAGTGTATAGCTTGACCAAATGGCTACCTTTAAAAGAATTTGAATCATGCTCCATCATTTGGTTCAAATAATCACAAACTACACATCAGTGTCTCAGTGTCTGCTCAGTTTCTTGCTTCAATGTGCAATCCAATTTCCCACTTCCCCAGAGGTGCCAACATTGCTAACAAGAAAATCCTAACAAGCAAAGAGTTGTTTTGTAAAAACAAAATTTTACCACAAAATCATTTGGGATGGCTTAATGATAACATCATAAATAATAAAACACGTATTGGTAATGTTATCTAGATATTGTTTCTCTAGAAGCAGCAGAGAAAAACAGTAAAGTTACTAACAAATAATTAGCAGCACCTCATTTTTAAAAACATTATTATTATTATTATTATTATTATTAAAATTATTATTATTAAAATAATAATAATAATAATAATAATAATAATAATAATAATAATAATAATAATAATAAAGACTATAGAGACACACCACGGGGGGCACAGTGGCTTGGTGGTTAGCACGTTTGCTTCACACCTCCAGGGTTGGGGGTTCGATTTCCGCCTCTGCCGTGTGTGTGGAATTTGCATGTTCTCCCTGTGCCTCGGGGGTTTCCTCCGGGTGCTCCGGTTTCCTCCCCTGGTCCAAAGACATGCATTGTAGGTTGATTGGCATCTCTAAATTGTCCGTAGTGTGTGTGTGTGTGTGTGTGTGTGTGCCCTGTGATGGGTTGGCACTCCGTCCAGGGTGTATCCTGCCTCGATGCCCGATGATGCTTGAGATAGGCACAGGCTCCCCGTGACCCGAGAATAGATCGGATAAGCGGTACAGACAATGGAAAAATAGAGACCACCACAGTTCTGGCTTCTTATTGCCGTCACAGGTCAAAGTCCATCTAAAGTCAGTGTAAATGTGAAAGTTACTGCTTTCATGCACAAATTTTTCTGTGACCTTTCCCCTTCAGTGAAAAACCTATTCCAGCAAATGAAATTAACATTTGGTTTGAACGCTAAAAAATCAGAAAAGCATAGTATAGTATCACCTAGTATCATAGTATCACCATAGCAAGAGAATAAAATCATAAACACTACAGCTATCCCTTTCGCTCCCAGGGATCATTCCTCACAAGATTTTTCCACCTAAACAACTCCATCTTTAAGAGCTAATAAACTGGGGAATAAAAAAGGTAACAGGCTCATTTTGAGCCTCTGCTTCTGTTCATTATGATTTGATTGCATTAGCATTTAAAACAGAAAACATCTAAGTATAATCGAGCTCGCTGCATAGTGACACTGGATGCAATAACAGTGTTGGATGCAATATGTGACAACAGCACAAAATCATTTTCATTTGGAGGCTTTTTATTTAGGATTTGCCAAGCTTATCCGGAAAAGCATCCATGCTGCGAAAACGGGGAGAGAGAGAGAGAGAGAGAGAAGAAAAAAAGAACAGACATGTCCTCTGTGATGAGTGGAGTATTTCATTAGCTGTCTTATTTCTTTCATTTCTCACTTGCTTTTTCTTTTATCCTCTCATAGCTGCCAGCGTCTGACACAGATTTCATAGAAAATCAGAATAATGAAATTAATGTGTACTGTTGCAAACATGATCTTGAGTTTTGTGGTTTACAAAGCAATAAAAACCACTAGTTGTTTTCTGACATTAATTTTACCTACTTCAGCTGCTTCATACAATATGCTGTTTGAAATGACTACAATTAGTTGTTTTATTAAAAATGTAGACCGCTTTCTTCAGAACGCTGCTTCTTAAAAATTGCAAAGCAGATTTTAATTGATGCCTCTCATGCATCCTTTCAATTAAAAATCTAACGCACAACATTTTACATCAACCAGTGCTCTCTGCTTACCTTCTCTATTAACAGTTCTATCTGTTTATATTAGCATTGCTGAGTTTGTCTACTGTAACTTGCAGTAATCCTTTGGATTTGTAATAAAAGGCTGGATAAATTACTTACATTTTCAGCAAAATAAGTGAGCTTTTTCCTGTTCAGGGTTGTGGTGCATCTATCCCAGGAACACAGGAGGCAAAGTGGGAGAATCCACCACAGATGGGATGCCAGTCCTATTCGAGGCACCATGCACATCCACATCCACACACTCATTCACATTTAGGGGCAATTTAGTGTAGCTAATGTGTCTAACAGCATGTTTATAGACAGCGGGAGAAACCTGGAGAAGCTGGAAAACATGGATTTGAACTAATCAGTGCTGCCCACTGAGCTGCTCCTAAGTAGCTTTATGACCACTAAGTAATAATTAAATTATATGCAAAAAATGATTATAATTAAGAAATAAATCTGTTTCCTGGTCCGACACTGGTGCTTGTGTTGGATTAAACATGTAAGGTTGTACACGTAAAATCCCTTTGGCATCCATTACACTGTGGATAACCAAGACACAAGGTAATGGATAGTTATGTAGAGTAATACAGATAAAAAAAAAAATATTAATAAGAACAACTGGAGCATATAATCAGAAAAACATAAAGCATATTGAACAAAATCTATTTACAAAATCTGAAATAAAAAATATTACTATTTCAATAAAATATTTGGAATATTTGCACATATGCAAGCCATAAAATAGGAGTTACAACCATGTTAATGTGTTATATATTTTCCCAAATAAAGCTTTTAGGATGTTAAAAACAATTTATGGTTTAAATTGAACTGTTTACATTTACAACCTTATCCAGAGCGACTTACATTTATCTCATTTTATACAACTGAGCAATTGAGGGTTAAGAGTTTTGCTCAGGGGCCCAGCAGTGGCAGCTTGGTGGACCTGGGATTCGAACCCACAACATTCCAATCAGTAGCCTTAAAGGCTAAAGTACCACATTCCCCACAAAGCTACCACAGTTTAAATATACAATTCTAAACATCTACACATGATCTTAAACTATAGATGAGGCTCCAAGTATCTTAAAGGATCTTAAAGAATTAGCAGCATCAAGATCCATTACAAGGATCTGTACAGGATCTTAAAATGTAGATGAGGCCCCAAGATCCATCTTCTAGTGCTCCAAATCTTGTTATTGTCAGAGGATCAGTTTTATTAATATTCGTTAGGTAGGTATCACTATAGACACATTATTTTGTGGTGGGTGCTAATAGTTTTGGAATCAGTGAAACCTGGAATAATTTGTGTGCAGCAGCACATGTTTAACCACAAACTAGCGCTGCCTAATGTTGTGTTTTGCTCATTTTCACGAATGGTTCCAGTAATTCTGGCTGAAAAAAAACATGAAATTCTGGCTAACTATCCTCGGAGCCATTATGTTAATGCATGGACACCAATCAATCTCACAACATTTTGCAACAATTCACAAAAGCCTCCAAAAATCTGTCACAAATAGAGAGTGGGTCGGTTCTCTCCTCTGTGCTCTGATCGTGAGGTAATAAGTGGAGCATTTTTGTGTCATTACAACCTCCTGTGATTCCAAGAATGAAAATGTAATGAACAAAAAATGAAGCCATTTCGGGTTGATGCACAAACACGGAACAGACAGGCTTGGTGTTGGAATTCAAATGATATTTATTTGTCTCTTGAGAAGTTCAAGCTGATTCCAACGGGAAGTGGAGCTCAAGATTGCAGTCCCATGGGAAGCAGTAATTGGGCCATTCTGTGAGCAGTAACTGTGAAACACTTTACTCGCTCCATCCCTCTATCGCTCACTTCTTTTACAGATCAGAAATCTCAGTGTTCCTTTGGAGGTGGAAGTCGAGATGCAAGAATGTTTTTTTGAGGTTTTTTTAAGATATGGCATGCATAAATATTCACTCCATACTTTTCCATGTTTAACTGTTACAATCCAACCTGGAACTAAAATGTACTTAATTGGAATTATAAGTAATAACTCAACGCAAAAAAAGATAAAGCTCTAACTTTTCTGGACATCAACTGACTCACACTTTGCAGTTTTTTTATGCCCTAAAAACTGCACACAAATGACACAAATACACTTTATTCATAGCAGTCATATCACCATACATCATCAGTCATTGTAATGTTTTCATGTGCAGCATTTTTTAAACATATTTTATCTATTTATTTTTCTCTGATCTAATGCACAGTGAAATCCATTTCATTTTATATTATTCTATGCACAGCTAATTTCATTATATCTCTTTCTATTTTATTTAATTACCCCCCCACCCCCATTTTTATAATACAGTCATTAAAAGCATTTCACGGCATATTGTACTGTGTATTCATTCATTCATTGTCTACCGCTTATCCGATCTATTCTCGGGTCACGGGGAGCCTGTGCCTATCTCAGGCGTCATTGGGCATCAAGGCAGGATACACCCTGGATGGAGTGCCAAGCCATCGCAGGGTACACACACACATACGGACAATTTAGAGATGCCAATCAACCTACCACGCATGTCTTTGGACCGGGGGAGGAAACCCCCGAGGCATGGGGAGAACATGCAAACTCTACACACACACACACACGGCGGAGGCGGGAATCGAACCACCACCCCTGGAGGTGTGAGGCAAATATGCTAACCACTAAGCCACCATGACCCCCTGTACTGTGTATGATTGTATAAATAAATAAATAAATAAATAAATAAATAAATAAATAAATAAATAAATAAATAAATAAATAATAATAAAAAAAAATAATAAAAAAATAAATAAATAAATAAATAAACAAAAAAAAAAAAAATAAAAAAATAAATAAAATTTGAATTTGAAGTAGAGAGGAGAATCAATACATTTTCCAAAATTACTTAAAATTTAAAAAACTGTTTACTGTTAAACCTCTAAGCTCTGGTACAAGCAGTTGCCTTCAAAAATATTGCATATATTATATTATTTAAAAAGACCTGTGAAATTAAAGGGACATGTGACTTGAATATAATCCCACTTGTTTCTATCAGGTCAAGAAATATCTAGAGAATATCTCTAAACAAAGAGCATCAAAAGCAATCAAAAGACGTTCTGAAAACTAATCAAAACGAAGGTCAGGATTTGGTTATAAAACTATTGCAAAAGTCATTGACCAGAGAGTTAATCAGAAGCAAGCACCAAAGACCTTGAGAAATTCACAGTTCAGATGGGAGAAGTTGTTTAGAGGACAGTTATAGCCCAGGTACTCCACAAAGCTGGGCTTTATGGAAGAGTGGAGAGACCATTACTGAAAAAAGCCATATGAAATAAGGAGACTCTGTGGACATGAGGAAAAAGTTTCTCTGGTCTCAACTTTTTAGCCTTGGTGTAAAGTGCTATGTTTTTTTTTTTCACCACTGTGAAGCATGGTGGTGGTAGCATCATGCTATGGGATTAGATGATCAGAGGTCATCATCAGAGAACATTAAGAGTGGCGTGTTGAATTGTCTTCCACTATCTTCCAAAACTATGCTGGACGTGTTCAAAGCTAAGAACCGGAAAGTGTTGGCCCAATCAAAGCACAGCCCTCGGTCTGACAGAGAATTTTGTAGCAAGACTTGAAAATGACTGTTACAAAACAGCCACCATTCAGTCATCTGACAGTGAGCCAAGAAAAAGGGGGATGTTGTGCTAATATCGTGCACCTTTAAATGTCAGACATGTTGTATTAATCGAATGGAAAATTCCTAATTAAATCAATTTCCTACAAAATGTGGAAACAGGTATGAATAGTTATACAAGGTACTGTAGCAATGGAGAGAATTCAAGATTCGATCTCAAGGCTCTGTCCGGTGACAATGGATCATCTAGATTCCAATCTTATCTGCTTGCCTTCATCTTTATTAGATCATTTTTAAAATAAAAGCCTCCTGAATAAACGAGGGCTGTAGGGCTTTCAAAGCCGATCGTACCCCAGAAGAGTAAATCATTCTTCCTGTTCACTAATTAGTCACTGCAACCAATAAATATATTTATATGATTGTGCTGTAAAAAAAAAAAAAAAAAGCCTTTTTTTGTGGAAGATGTGAAGCGGATAAAAAAAAAACAAGATTAGCTTCACTGATGAAATGAGGTCAAATTATCTGTACAGAAACAATAGAGGAAAACTTTCAAATCATGTCAGTAAACATATTGTGCTGTGTTTAACTTTAAAATAGACTTTGGCCTCTAATATGTAACATATATTTACAGAACAAACTGTTTCTGATACAGGAGAAAACCTGTGTCATGTTAGGCAGAGAGGTTGTCTGGAGTTCAACTGGATGTAGTGCCATCAAAATAACATCTCCTACATGGAAGATGGACAGGTGTATAATTTACAACAAAAACCCCAAAAAACAAGGTTGTTTTGTGGGCCACGGTAGGCAGAGTGCTGCAAGATGATAGAGCGTCCTCATTTTAAATGGCTGAACAGCAGACGTTCAAAGCCAGCTGCTATGTAAAAGCCTTTAAACAATGGTCAGCAAAATATACAGAGTCTCTTCCAGGGCCTGCTTTAGGAGCGAAACAAAAACAGATCCATTTTTCAGCTTAATAGGAATCCTACTGCTTTTGCTTGCCGATGTAAACAAAAGCTCTGATAATGGCCGAGCTAGCTCACCGAGCTCACACAGCGCTAGCTCTGTGTCCTCAAAGTGGTCACTGGAAAAGGCTTTGTGCCCTCAAAGTGGCTAGACAGCATTAATATTAAGCAGATATCTTAAAAGCTACAAAAAAGAAACCCTCAATTTTAATAGTAATTTAATAGTAACTATAAATCCTGCTCATCTTTTGTGAGTTGCCTTTTCTCATATGCGCATTCTCATTTAAATGAAATAGCATTGTGGTTCTGGTAAAGGGTTTTTTGTTAGAGCCTTCAAGAAATAAGTTTTTCACAATAACAGATGCTTTTTTGAACACACAATATCTCTCCACTATACATTCTGCACCAGTCACAGATACTGAGTCTTATCCCTTTGTTGGTAGACAGGTGTGACTGTCATTCATGACTCCATGGCATGTGTGTAACATGAACTTTCCCCTCTAACGTTCGTTCATACATGTGACACACACACACACACACACACACACACACACACATCATTTCACCTTCTTCAGCCATACCAGTCGCCAAGGCTTGGGGCAGGTCAGGAGAAACACATACACCAAACTGTGAAAAGCGAGTTCATTTAGTTATATGAGCCATTGCTGAAGGACACAGAGAGAACAGACCTACTAAATAGCCTATTGATGTCCAGTTCTGCTTTCATGAAGGTCATCAAATAACTTTTATTCTGTGTTAGCTCTAATAGCCAATGGGAAAACCTTCACATGGTGAAAAGTTTACTCCCTAAAACTACTTTACTGAACTAAAATCTTTCTCTTTTACATATAAGTAAACTTTTTATTTGGTTTGATAAATGTGATTTGATTCCATACTGTGTTGACATCAACTACATGGCCAAAAGTATTCGGACGACTGATCATCATACTCGTATGTTTTTCCCCAAACTGTTGCCACAGAATTGGAAGCAGAGAGTTGTCTAGAACAGGGTTTGTGCAATCTTATGCAGAAAGATTTGATGCGAGTGCAGGTTTTCATTCCAACCAAGCAGAAGCCACACCTGAGTCTAATGAAAGCCAAGATCTACTGTTTAAACTAGTGAAATCTTGGCTTGATTAGAATGAAACCTGCACCCACATCAGTTTTTTTTTGTGGATAAGACTGGACACACCTGATCTAGAATGTCTTATACTGTAGCCTTTTGATTCACTGAAACAAGGGGCAACACCAAGCGAGGTCCATAAAGACATGATCTGTCAAGGTTGGAGTGGAAGAACTGGAGTGACCTGCACAGTGCCCTGACCTCAACCCTATTGATCACTGCTGGGATAAATTAGAACGCAACTACACCCCCAGGCCTCTTTACCTGACATCAATGCCTGACCTCACTAATTCTCTTGTGACTGATTGATCACAAATCCCCACAACCACGCTCCAAATTCTAATGTAGTGCCTTCCCAGTGCATTAGCATACCTAGACTATTACATAGACTGATTGATGTAAAGAAAACACTAGTATATACAGCATAACTCACTTTACTGTTGATAAAACCATTTCTACTTTTCGAAGTATATTTGTGTCAAAACATGATTTTTCATTTTTCATCTTTATCTGTTTGTTAAAATTGAGTCACACTTCGAACACATTAATCCTCAGTGCTATAATCATAATCTCTACAGGAAAAAATCTACATCTTTTATTAACATCAGCACCAATCCATACATCCCTATACATATATCCAAGTATTTCATCGACGCAGTGTTTGTGTATGGATCTGACCGATGACTAATCAGGAAGTCTGGTGAACATGAACAGAACATGCGCCTGAGAAAGAAGAGCAGAACTTGGAGGGTTGTTTCGAGGAGATCCTAATACACAGCCTGCTTGAGTGTGAGAGATTGAAATCCTGCTACAAGATCTTTCTCAGTGTGTATCGCAGGCACACACTGTTTTAGACAAGCTTACCGCCCAAGGCAGAACGAGCAGAGAGCCAAGGCTAAAGGTTGGCAAGAATCCTCTTCCAATAATACACGGCTGTTCCCAACTCCCTCAACACCCATAATGTCAGAGTAAAAAAGTAACTCTACATAATGAGCCAGTCTGCTCTTTCGTTTTCTGACTGAGCCCGATCACGACCCCCTTCTTGTACCGTTAAAATTAGATTCCCTCGCACTAAAGCAGTGTAATCCACTTATGTGTGCCTGGATTTTGTGTCTCTTTTATTCAAGACTAGGTGTATCTCTTTGTACAAATCCCTTCATCTGGTCCTCCCAGGAAATATTACATTTGGCTTCTACTACCAGCTGGGGGCTTGAGTAATGTCACACTTATTATACAGCATTTATACAGACTTCCTGTGCTACTGTAATTACTTCTCCAAAGTCAAACGGAAACCAGGGAGAAGTACAGTTTGCTAAAAATCCACTGCAGACATGTTACACGTCTGATGTTTCCACATGTACACCAGAAGCATTTCCATCTTCTATCATAATATGACAATGTGATCAGAATGATTCAGGGGAAAAAACAGTCAGTGTCTTCACATACCACACACACAAGCGCACAGAAACATTATATAAGATTGCACATAATAGACTGGAGACGTAATTTAAATACATCATTAAGAAGGTAAAGGCAATATGGTTTAAACAGACTATGCTTAGTTTGTCTTGCACCTGCAGGGTTGGGAGTTTGATTCCTGTCTCTGTCTTGTTTGAACAGAATTTGCATGTTCTTCCTGTGTTTTGTGGGTTTCCTCGCACATGTTGTAGGCTGTATGAATGGGTGTGTAAGTGTATGTGATTGTGCCCTGTGATAGGTTGGTTCCCTATCCAGAATGGCCCCCGTGTACCCCATGACCTTTAGGATAGGCTCCCTGTGACCCTGTGTAGGATAATTGGTATAAAAAAATGCATGGATTGTAAAATGGATTAAATTTAGAAAGCTTGGATATAGTTAAGACTAGACAGTTACATCAGGACTGAAATCCTACAGGATGCAACAAGAAAAGTTGGAAGGTTTTTACAGTGTGCTCAATATTAAACAGTTTGGGAAACATTCATTCATTGACTACCGCTTATCCAAACTATTCTCGGGTCACGGGGAGCCTGTTCCTATCTCAGGTGTCATTGGGCATCAAGGCAGGATACACCCTGGACGGAGTGCCAACCCATCGCAGGGCACACACACACTCTCATTCACACACTACAGACAATTTAGAGAGGCTAGCATATGTACCTCTGGGTTTTTTCTCAGTGTTACTGGTGGGTCTCATATTAATAAAAAAAAAAAAAATGTAAGAAATTTAAATAACCCCTTTATATTTAGAACACTTCCGGTTTAATTCTGAATGCTGATATTGCCATTGCAATGTAGATTCATAATGAATCAAAATGACTTTAGCATTGTTGTTTTGTTGCGTTGCCACGTTTCCTCACCTTGTCGTCATAAAAGAAAAGCAGAACGGCTGTGGAAAAATTGTCACGATCCCTCACATTTGATTTTCCACTCCAGTCCTTCAAGGCTAAGGTATTGCACTAGCAGAACAAGACCTTCATCATAAAGACAGTTTTCTGCCCTGAGTTGTAACCCTGCTCAATAAGAGACTGTATACATCCTTCTAGGGCTAACATTAATACAGCATTAATCAGGCATGTATAGTGCCTACTATTCAGTCAAGTGCAATTACCCTTAGACTTTCAATATGCTAAGGTTTCTGTGTTCTGCATACAGTGTGAAATACTTGATAAAGCATCCAACGCACTCAATAACACATATGAAAAACCTGATTAATACTATTCATTTACAGACTTGTCAGTGTCTACGATTTAGCTGGAACATTTCTGATTTTCATCCCCCTCACAGATGGGGGGTTTAAGGTCCCAGATTTCTTGCTGCAGAGTTCAAGAAAACATTGCTTTATGGAACATATGGCTTATTTGTAATACCAATAATGCAGCGCTGGCTGAAAGAGTGCCAGGCTCACGTCTGGTCTGTTTTTGCTGACTGGTCTGATGGATGGTCTAGAGGTTAGATTGGAAAGAGGAAACAGGATTTTGGTGTGAAGTAGACAGAAACAGAGTTAGATGGTGAATTTTCTCATATGGGGTCATATGGCCCCATATTCATAACCATATTCATAAGGGTGAATTGACGCAATCAAGTGCTCTGAGATTACACTAGTCAGACAGCAATTTAGTACCTATTTAAATAAATAAATAAATACTCTTACATCATAAATAGCACTAGGATAAAAAATTTTAATCAAACAGAAAGACAAAGAGTCTTGCTTGAAGTTTGCTTTTTAAGTTTTTCCTGATAAAGCGGCATATGATAATCAGTCCAAATGTGAATTAAAGGAAATTCACTGAAGGGAAAAGGAAGTGTGACGTTAAAGACATACATTTGAACCTGGTAGGTGTTAGTTTCTTCTTATCAACTCTATCTAGATGAATGTTGACTTTGGAAAATTGGATTTGCTTTGAATTTGTAGAAATGGTCTCTGGTTGGTAAAATCACACAATACATCATGTGCTGTTTTGTTGTTAGCATGAACCTAGAAGCAATGCTAGAAGTTCATTCATTGTCTGCCGCTTATCCGAACTACACTCGGGTCACGGGGAGCCTGTGCCTATCTCAGGCGTCATAGGGCATCAAGGCAGGATACACCCTGGACGGAGTGCCAACCCATCGCAGGGCACACACACACTCTCATTCACTCACGCAATCACACACTACGGACAATTTAGAGATGCCAATCAACCTACCATGCATGTCTTTGGACTGGGGGAGGAAACCGGAGTACCCGGAGGAAACCCCCGAGGCACGGGGAGAACATGCAAACTCCACACACACATGGTGGAGGCGGAAATCGAACCCCCAACCCTGGAGGTGTGAGGCAAACGTGCTAACCACTATGCTAGAAGTTTTTGTGGTAAAATTCAGTTTTATTTCTGTCTGCCTGTTAGGATTTTGGTTTTTGCAATGTGGGCACCTCTGTGTGTAACTCCTTCTTCTATGCAATCTAACTTCTTTCCATAACATCTTTTTTCCACAGCTGTAGAGATGAGCTTGTTTAAACATCCCATGGACTCCATCCATCCAGCAAAGCCTCAATTAAAAATAGAAATGAATAAAAAATGAATTAAAAAATCCAGACATTGAAAATGAAAAGCGAAGAGTTCCAGTTGTGGGGATTTAGTCTCAGGTTGCAAATTCTAAACAGAACCACAATGGCTAATTCTGCAAAGAGGATTAATTTATTCTGGACAGTGAAGTTTTCTAGTTTGGAATGCTGAGCCATATGGACAAAGACAGTCCTCAGGGGACAAGCTGAAAATAGATGACAGTAGACTGTCTACTATCTACTGCAAACCTATGCATGGCTCAAGATGATCAGTTGCTAGCATGAGATATATTTTTAATATGAAAAAATGTGGAGGATTTATTTGCATGCTGAACATGCCACACTTGTCCTCATCACGGTGTAGCAGGCCAGGGCTCATTTTGACCCTGTTTCACCTTTTCTAAGTGCAGAGGGAACACAGAGGTGGCTGAAACGATTCCCGAGCTCTGGAGCTGCTAACTCGGCGCTCAGCGCTGGCTGTAGTTGATGAGGCCATTCTTCACTTTGATAAAAGGAAGGTGTGTGGCATGGAACGAACACAATGGCACACTTTGCAGGTAAATTATGCCTCACGCTGCTCGGTAATCATGCTGCAGTCACGGCTGGCTGAGATTGCGGCTCCCGTTGGCATGTTGCTGAATGACCACTGTTCGCAATCCCAGATCGAGGTCTTTGCTTTTTTTTTTTCTTTCATTAGTTTTTGGCCCATACTCGTATAACCTGCAGTATTTGTTGGACAATGACTGGTGTACTGCCATTTAGATTCAAGGCAAAGACGATTAAAACGGTGTGGTGCTGGAAGTCTGGTATTGTCTCATTTGTGTAGCATTTCCATCAGTCAATGAAATGGGTCAGCAGCTTACGAAGAACAAAGTAGCCTTGAGAAAATCAAATCCAGGTGGTACGGTCAAAGAGGTCAGCACTTCAGTAAATATGACCTCAGTGTAAACATATAGCTTCATTACAGGAGGTAAACATCCATTACTATCTGTCTGTCTGTCTGTCTGTCTGTCTGTCTGTCTATCTATCTATCTATCTATCTATCTATCTATCTATCTATCTATCTATACATACTATATTGCCAAAAGTTTTGGGACGTCCCTCCAAATCATTGAATGCAGGTGTTCCAATCACTTCCATGGCCAAAGGTGTATAAAATAGGCATGCAGACTGCTTCTACAAACATTTCTGAAAGAATGGGTCACTCTCAGGAGCTCAGTGAATCCAAGCATGGTACAGTGATAGGTTGCCACCTGTGAAATAAGTCCATTTGTGAAATTTCCTCACTACTAAATATTCCACAGTCAACTGTTAGTCATATTCTAACAAAGTGGAAGCAATTAAGAACAACAGCTTCAACTCAGCCATGAAGTGGTAGGCCAGGTAAAATCACAGAGTGGGGTCAGCGCATGCTGAGGCGCACAGTGCACAAAAGTCGCCAAATTTCTGCAGAGTCAATAGCTACAGACCTCCAAACTTTGTGTGGCCTTCAGATTAGCTCAACAACAGTGTGTAGAGAGAGCCTCATGGGTTCAATGGGTTTTCATGGCCGAGCAGCTGCATCCAAGCCGTACTTCACCAAGCGCAATGCAAAGCGTTGGATGCAGTGATGTAAATCTATCTGAGAACATCATGTCTCTAACAGCCGCTCTGACTGCATTTTAAAATAATATCTTTTCATATTCATCACAACAAACACAAGGATTATATGCTGTAGGCTCCATAATTTATGAAAGGAGTCTCCAGTCAGAGGTAAAGCTAGAAGCTGGCTTCAATTCAGATGGCTTTGCAGTTTTTGTCTTATTAACAACAGAAATACAAACGAGATGCCGGTGAGAGAGCAACTTTTTATAGCCGTCATTATGTTATGTATAATTGGTTATGGATGTTACGTATTAACTATAACTGAAAGTGGATAAAAAGGACAAGCTTTGGTATAAACGGTATAAATCGCTTCAGTATGTGCTGTTATTGGAAAATAATCACCATGGAGTGGTAGCATTAACTCTGCTTTGTGTTGGGGAGCATCACCCATCCTGACACTGATGCATCAATGTGTATTATTCCTAACATAACTAATATTACAAGTTTACTGCTTCCTGTTCATTCCCTTTTGCGTGTTTATCATTTTAAGGGCAGTACAGCTTAAAGCAACTAGAAGATTTGTGATGATTAGGTCACAACCTTGTATTTCGATACTGGTTTATCTCGCAGCAGCTATGTTGAGGCGATACATAAACAAATGCATTTGTTTCTTGCGATTGCATTATGCTGAGAGATAGATCCTCAGAGGGACTTGCACGCAGAGGTTAGATTCAGCAATTATTACATCCATCGTTCACAGCTGAGCTCCTCTGCACCCCTCCTTCATTTCTCCCCACTGCCCTGCGTGGTAAATGGAAGCTGTTATTGCCAACAGAAACGGCTCCGGGGGTCAGTCGCTCTTCTCTGTGACTAAGGTGAAGTGAAGACAGCTTAGTGATGGAATGAAGACTCCACGCCAGTAGCTTGCCTGTCTGAAAAAAGACACTCTATATGCCTGCAAAGACTGGCATCATATACATTAGTTATTTATTCGAATTATTTATCTTTTCTTTATTTTTAAATCATAGTGCTTCAGAGGGAGACCATGTGACTTGAGGATTCATATGAGGGTCTTAATAATTAGTAATTAATATATGATTTGTGTATGTCCTTGTAATTATTTGCGTGCTGATTGTCAAATGGGTATATTACCAATTAAATAAATTATTGCTCTCTATTTTTCCTGACACTAAATTCTTTTTTTTTTTTCAGATAATAATAAATTCATATCATTCAGATGTAAAATTATTATTAATTTATTAATAATAACAATAAAAACAATATTTTTATTAATTTATGTTTTGCCTCACACCTCCAGGGTTGGGGGTTCGATTCCCACCTCCGCCGTGTGTGTGGAGTTTGCATGTTCTCCCCGTGCCTCGGGGGTTTCCTCCGGGTACTCCGGTTTCCTCCCCCAGTCCAAAGACATGCATTGTAGGTTGATTGGCATCTCTAAATTGTCCGTAGTGTGTGATTGCGTGAGTGAATGAGAGTGTGTGTGTGCCCTGCGATGGGTTGGCACTCCGTCCAGGGTGTATCCTGCCTTGATGCCCTATGACGCCTGAGATAGGCACAGGCTCCCCGTGACCCGAGTGTAGTTTGGATAAGCGGCAGACAATGAATATATATACGTGCAAACGTTCTCATTATGACAGTTGGGAAGATAACATTTCTTCCAGACTTGATTTCAGACCCACTGTTCCTTCTCTTCTTTTATTTCCCTTTGATTCACCTGTGAGTCAGAATTAAATACCATCTGAAGATTTTATGAGCACAGAAAGGATGTGGAAGGGGATGTGAGAGACACACGTGAAACTGTTGTTTTCAGACTTAACCAGAAAGTGGAGCGCAGCGCTGGTGGCCATCATTAACCTTCAAGTCCTGACTGGTCCCTGTGTGATATCTGACAAGCATGGATGTAACAAGAGCAACCAGGTTCTGCCTCAGGCCTCGTCAGTGTGTCAGCAATGTTGCGTGAAAGTGAGACGAGGGAGTGAGCCTGTAGGTATGTTCCACCTCTGGAGCTCTCGATCTTCCAATAAACTTTCATTTCTTTGTAGCAAATCAGAAAACAGCTCTGTTTTCGGTGTAATAAGGACACAGACAAAAACTAGTTCAATCGATGACAAATTGAGTGAAGGTGAATAAAGCGAGGAAAGGAGAATAAGCTAACCAGAAACATCGCTTCAAGGAAACTTCATCTAGCGCTGGAAATTAAAACCTTTCAGGTGTTACAATTCAGAGCCAACCAGATTTGTGCAGAAGTGATGAAGTCAGTCCTATTGACTCTGCCTTTTATAAGCCAACCGGTCCTCAGAGATAAGCTGGTGCACTCACTTCATCTCTGTGAACATGTTTGATGCAAGCCTTTTTTTTTTTTTTTTACTTGCTTTGTTTATTTCTGCACGTCTAATCATAGAAATCTGACAGGGCCATCACGCCAGAGTCTTTGTGGAGTGTATGAGAGAGATAAGAAAGGAGGAATGAGGCTTCAGATAAGAGCAATTAAACATCTCACCAGTTTCTTAAACAAGATCCCATTCCAAATTAGACTTGCAAATGGTCACTGAAGAACCCTTTTAGAACATTTGGATAAATTATTCTTTCTCTGACTCTTCTTGACATTCTAAAATCAGCCAACAAACTGCACAAGCCAAACCAACTTGGCAGAAATGCATATATTTGAGCAGAATAGCTTATGGCCTGAAACTTGCTTTATCCTGGTTAGGGAAATCGCGAAAGAAACCTATCCGGGAAATATTGAGTGTGAGACAGGAATACACTCTGGGATGGATGGTAGGTCCATCATAGGGCAAAACTCATTCATACCCATGGGCTGTAAACTAGCCAATCCACCATGTCATGTTGTTGGGATGTAGGAGGAAACCTACAGAACTCAAAACTGACATAAGGAGAACATTTAAAACTTGACATAGACAGTAACACAAGCTCAGGATTCAACCCCCAGGTAGCAACACAGCCATTTTCTGAAGCGAATATCCTACACAGGGCCACGGAGACCTGGACCCTATCCCAGGGGACTCGTGCACAAGGCAGGGGACACCCTGGATGGGGTGCCAGCCTATTGCAGGCCCCAGGCAGCAACACAACTATTTCCTGAACCACATATACTACACAGGGTCACAGAGACCTTGAACCGATCCCAGGGGACAAGGCAAGGGAAACCCTGTCTGGGGTGCCAGCCTTTCGTAGGCTACAATCACACAAACCCTCATTCACACACTACAGATCACTTTTAATGCCCATCAGCCTATCATGCAAGACATTGGATGGTGGAGAAAACCTTGGAGTTTAGAGTTCTACCTTTGGAAGAAACCTCCAAAACACAGGGAGAACATGCAAGGCGGTAATCAAACCCCTAACCGCTATTGAATGAGATGCAAGGCGGCCTAACTTCTGTCAAGACTTGTATTACAGACATTGCATCTTTTCAAACCGCTATTCATGTAACATCTTACAAAATGTGATCTTGGAGTAAACAAATCTGTGCTTGGGCGCAGAGTGTCATGCGATGGACTGGCATCCACACATTCAGGGTGTATTCCTACCAGATCCACTGCAACTCTGACCAGCTTTTATTTGAGATGAATGAATGATCTCCCAATAAGTGAGCCAACAGTCACACCACTCTAGATAAATTCCAGATGTGGAGCAGTCATGGGTAAACATATCCACTCTAGTGATTTATCAGTGATTCATTTATCAAATGTGCCCCATAAATCAGAAGGTTGCTCTTTTGTGGGTACTGTGTTTGATTGCATCAGTATTGCAGAATAGGAAATAAAAAGGCTTATTTCCCGGGTGGGCTTCATTTTTTAATTCAAAGCACCTTGAAAATCTACACAAACCAAATGTTGCAATTTAGAAACAGAGGGAAATGATGTACTAAGTGCCTGAAAACGCCAAACTCAAGCACGGCGGTGAGGGAAGAAGTGAAACGTTCGACCCTAAATCAACTCCTTGCTTTGCTAATTTGAATGATCACAGACTACTACGCAAATATTATTACATAATGGAACTCAGTAGAGTTTAAGCGGCTAAAACCAGCGCCAATTCTGGATGAGATTCCCCTCCCTAGTGGGAACTCCAAACGCCTGAAGTGGTTTGGCCAGAATTTAAAGCAAGTCGGGAAAAAGTCTGCATCACAGAACCACATCAGGAGTCGGTTTTCTGTGCCACATCTCGCTCTCTTTCATTTTCTCTTGAATCGACGGCAGAGTCGAAGCCTGTGGTGCTGCCATTTTGCTGTATATTATCTAGTTTAGTTCCTACAGCTGTAAGAATATGTAGAGGATGAAGACAACCCACAACAGAGAGCAATTGTGTGCTACACTTAAACCACTTAGAGGTCTTCTGAGGGTTCTTTGTCACATAACATAATAACTGTGTCAACAGTGTGCAGCATCAGTGGCGCACATGGATACTTTTCTTCAAATGAGGTGTATATACAACTGATGAATCACCTCACCAGGATATAACTCTCTCTTTACTTTTAGTATGCAAAATGAGGATCTGCCCAAAGCCTGTGGTCTGTGTGGACTATACAAATAAAATTATATTTCTTCTATTTAGACAGAAAATATGTTTTATATTGGAGCTCAGCCACTGATGATAAACAAAAAACCTAATAGTGTGCTTCTCATTTGTATCATATTAATGACCGTAGCCTTTGTACAGCAAGCTAGGTTGCCAGAGTCACGGCAAATTACAGACAGTCCAATTTTTATAAACACTGGAGAAAGTATAGACAGTACAGACAGTATATCTGTGATGTACAGAACGATTTCTGTTTTTTTAAGATACAGTATAAGGATTGGGAGAAGATAATGTTTGCATGTTGCAGCTTTTGCAATTCTAAATTGTTTGCACACTAAAATGTCTATTTTCAGATCATTTAGTTTGGTTTTTGAGATGTTTTTGTTTTGTGACCTGGCAACCCTTTCTGTGAAATTCATACTCGTATTATATAGTCCAAATTCATATATGCAATGGGTTCCTGGAAAAAGAAACAAAGACAAATAGATTCATTTGGAACATGTTACTTGATAAATCTGGATTATTTATGTTCAGCTACATACTGAATAGACAAAAGAAAGTTTTTGTTGTTGTTGCAAAGATCTTACCAGCATGAAGCAATGAAGTGGGCAGCCAAGTAAAATGTAATCATTGTCGAAGTTAAGAGGGCCATTTATTTGAGTGTACAGCTTTGATGTATTGCATCCTCAGGTACTTTCTTGGCCATTAGAGCCATTCTAAACCAAACACGAATAAACCTTTTTCGTCCAAATGGAGGCATCTTTTCATGATCGGCAGGGCAAAGATGATTCACAAGTGGCTGAATAGTCCTCTAGAGCCCATCTGCTTCAGTCCAAAGAAAAGCCTTTTATCCATTATGTTAATTAACAATACCCATAAAATAATCCATTAAAATATTTGTGACTAGCATGCTGTGAAAAAGTCTTACATCAGGGCTAATTTAGTCAAAATCTACTCGTTCTTGCTAAAGCATTTCCTTGTCCTTCCTTTTGCAGTCATTAGCGATTAATTTAAGTGATTAGAGGAAAACATTTTGCAGTACACTTTTTTAAAAATGCACTCAAACTCGGTCACTCAACGAGGACTCGCATGTCTGAGTTTCTTTTTAAGAGCTACTCAAGTATTTCCAAGCCTCAAAGTGGGGTCTGTGGAGGACAGACGTGGTCAATAAAACTTATTAGAGTGGTGGAGGGAGAAAAAAAAAGTCCCAAAAAGTGATTGGTCCAACATGTGTAGCTGAAATAATATTGTGCACATTTTAATAACATGCCCAGTATTTGAATAATTGGATCGGCTCATGAAATAAATCTGTACAGACATGCTTGCCGTTTTTGTAAACAGTTAGAGATTCCTGGCTTGGAAAACTACTGCGAATCCGAGTCCTGTGAGTGCTATGAAAGGGAAATTCTCCTGTAGAAAAAATAATGAAAAAGAAATAAAAATGAAACGTATGTATTAAAAATATAAACAACTTTCCACGCCTCCATCCAACTTTCTACGCCTCCATATCTGCTCATATAAATGATAATTTATAATAATCTATAATTAACACCCATTTTATTTCATTTAGGTGAACTTTCATATTTCAGTGAAATCAATACACGCATCGTAAACCTGATCCAGAATTTAGAATGCATGTGTCATGAGGACGGGGCATTCGGATGGAAAAGCATGATTAAAGATTCATTCATCAGCTGTGGTTGGAAATGCAGAGGAGATGCATCTCTTTGTGTAATTGAATATCGGCAATGTGTAGGCTAAAGAGTTTGCGTAAACAAATCGTTAACCTCTGATTAAGGAAATGCCTTTAAGCACCATTGTACAGTTTAGTGAACTAGATGGAGTTTGTTCGCTTTAGGCACAGTGACTTCAGACCGGAGCGCAGAAGAGCATAGGTCAGGTTTTTTTTCCCCACAATTTGCTCGGCTAACAACAGAACCGAGTAAAGCCTTTAGCAACACACAGATCACATTTGGCCAGTATAGGGCTCCTGGGAAGTCTGAATCTCAGCACAGAGACACCACAAAGCACTCCAAGCAGGTCCAATCTGTCAGGAGATTTAATGAAAGTGCCCTCTCTTTTTTTTGGCCCCACCATCTAACATGTGAAGGTGAAGGTTAACCCAGATTCCCACTGGTACACATGAAAGCAGCTTTTGAAACATCTGAAAGCACTCGGAGAATGCAAACTGCTTCTACTGTGTACTAACAGACTCCGGTGATTGATGAGGGAAAGAGGAAGGCCATTCTTCACACTCAGAACGCAGGGAACTTCCGCTTTCGGATTCCCAGCCACAGGCGGTTGTAGCGTAGGAAAGATTCAAACTCGTAATTCTCTGATGACAGAACGCTTATACCTGGTCTATGAACTCAAACCAGATTCAACAAGACACACGGCACAAGCCGGAAGCCAGATGTACAGGTGCAAGAAAGGGAAAGCACGCCCTCGAGCATGGAGAAAAGATCTGAGCCCTATTCTTCGTACATGGATTATCAGGATTAGAGTGTAGACATCTGACATGAGCCTGGATTTTTTCTGTTCTTTAAAGCTGTTGAACTGTGAAGGCTGTCAACTCAGGCCTGATTGGGGTCTGGTTTATTTAACAGAAACAAGCTTAGATCAGACAGTTCGATTATATAATCATTCAATTGTGCATTATAGCTGGGTTACTTGGGTTTAAATGTCATTAATCTACACAAAATAAGCCATGATATTAAAGTAGGGGAAATTCTATCTTCTTCTTCTTCTTTCGGCTTTTCCCTTCAGGGGTCGCCACAGCGAATCGTCTCTCTCCACCTATCCCTATCTTCTGCATCCTCAACACTTGCACCCACTAGCTTCATATCCTCATTAATTCCATCCATATACCTCCTCTTTGGCCTTCCTCTTTGCCTCCTGCCTGGCAGCTCCATGTCCAACATTCTCCTACCAATATACTCACTCTCCCTCCTCTGAACATGTCCAAACCATCTTAATCTGGTCTCCCTAACTTTGTCCCCCAAACATCCAACATGAGCTGTCCCTCTGATGTACTTGTTCCTAACCCTGTCCAATCTTGTCACTCCCAAAGAGAACCTCAACATCTTAAAGTAGGGGAAATTCTATATAGTTGCAAAAACCTTGAAACCTTTAAATTAGTTCTGGGGCAACAAGCTGCCATTAGTTCTGGAAAAGTAATCAACCAGTGTTTGTTTAAAAAAAACATGCTCTATTTAACATTTATTCCATGCTCTATTGCATCTTTAGATATTTCTGTGTATATATTTGTCTATGACATGCCCTGTTCCTGTCTAGAGTGTGTGCAGGGAGTGTACGCTAGTGAATTTATATATGCTGTTTGGAGATCTGGTTCCATTGAAAATCAAAGAAAAAAAAAAAAAAAATAAACACAAATTTTATATATTTTATATATACCTATATATTTAAAAATTCTCTAACATCCTGCAGCCTTTAAACCATTTATTTATTTGAAAAACAAAACAAAACAAGGTTTTACTGAAAGGTTACAGTACAACCACCAAAAGTCAGTAACATGCTGAATAAATGGCAATTAAATTAATTTCAGTTCCAGATCGTCATATAACAAAATGTAGAAAAGTTTAAGAGGGGTGACTACTTATGCAACACTGTATTATTCTAAAAAATATGAGAAAAAAAAAAAGTCCTTGAATTATTTCAAGCACTCCACTCTTTTGGTAAAGTGGAAAAACGCCCACTTCTAAACAAGAAAAAAAACAAAACAAAACATGAAAATCATGTATTATGTTTTCGGAGAATCAGTCGAATTAAAGTGTTAGCATGTTGCCACGGCGATGCCATGTAGGAAGACCAGGTCTATATTGGACGTATATAAATGTTTAAAATGTTCTTAAAACTATATCCTGTTTCCACATAATATACATCCATCCATTTTCTATACTTGCTTATCCTACTACTGGGTCACAGGGAACCTGGAGTCTATCCCAGGAGACTATGGGCACAAGGCAGAGTACACCCTGGACAGGATGCCAGTCTATCGCAGGGCCCAATCACACACACACACGTGCTAAGGACAATTTAGAGATGCCAATCAACCTACAATGCAGGTCTTTGGACTAGTGGAGGAAACCCCCGAGGCATGGAGAGAACATGCAAACTCCACACACATCGTGGAGGCGGAAATCGAACCCCCAACCCTGGAGGTGTGAGGGTAATAAATAAATAATACACACATAAAAAACAAAAACAAAAAACTGTTCTTACTCACCCACCATCTGATCTTTTTTTTCCAGGCAAAACAGCAACACACAGTTATCTCACACTCAAACCCAGATACACTAGCTTTTTTATTGTGTTTGAAAAACAGAATTAGTCCAGATGGAATAATAATGACTAGCAATTCTGGTACGACATTTTATCTTGGATCTTGTAAGGAACACACACACACACACACTTGCACGCACACACACAATATTCTGGACACAGTAAGATGTGTTTTTGACTCCAGTTTTATTGACTGTTCAGTTTTACAAAGCAGATGCAAAGAAAAGCCTGTACAAACTTACAGCATGAAGGCCACATTAGTTAAAAGTAAACCACAGAATCCCGAGCAGCCAAAGGCTTTAGAAAATGAACCTGGCTGGAAAAAATAAAGATAACAGACAGAAGAACAGAAAATATCCTAATCCTTCACAGAAGGATTTAACACTGCCCCACTGGAAGCTAATCACACAAGATAATGGGGTTCTGTTATCAATTTAGTCTAATTTGTTCTTGTAAAATAAACATGTTAATTTTTCTGCCTTTGATATCTTCTCATACAATAGCACCTCCTGCGAAGAAAAAAAAAAAACCAAAAAAAATATGGGAAAACCTCAAGCCCACAGAATCAATAAACCCTGCATGCTGCCAGGTTCATCACAAACTTTGAGCTTTTTTACATTAAAGGGAATCACCGATGATGCTTGGTGACATAAGATCCATAAAGAGTATGCGTAAAGGGATAAAAGCGCATCGGTACAGCCCTGCATTCTGCATTGCAGTCCTGAATGGTGCTGATGCAGGTGACGTTTGAGCTGGCTCAGTCGATGCTCCGCCCCTTTTTCATATCTCTCAGGATGGGTTGGGCTGCAGGCCTTTGGCCAGCATTGCGCGTACTTTAGCCATGAGGTCCTGGATTGTGGAGAGGGAAAAAAGATCAGTAAGAATTCAGAAGTAAAACCAGGAGACAGAAAATAAAACCCAAAGCAAATCATATCACAATAATGTGCAACAGATCACAACACTGACTCGTACACTGCTCATTCATGAAAATATCCAACATGCACTGGAGTCCATAAAATGCCAAGAACTTCAGCTAACGTTCACATTAAACATCAGAATGGGGAAAATGCTCATAGGTGCCAGATTTCAGAAACTGCTTATCTCCTGGGATTTCTACACAGCAGTCTTTACACAGAATGGTGAGAAAAACAAAAAACATCTAGTGAGCAGCAGTTCTGCATTACTGAGGTCCAAGTAGAACAGCCAAGTTGACAGGAAGACTCTGGTTAACTCAAATATCTACTCTTTACAAGCGTAGTAAGCAGAAAAGCATCTCAGAACACAAAACATGTTGAACTTTGAGGTGAAAGAGCTTTAGCCTGCTTCCTTTCAGCCTAAAATAGGAGCAGAAATCTGGACAGCTGAAGACTTCAACTCTGATAAAATAACAGTTTTTAATATTTGAATCCATGCACCCGGGTATATTTGTCCACAACCAGCATAAGGAGCATCCTTGACAGGTTGATGGCCGTCAAACACATCACAATCTGCTCTCTTTGCTGTGGGAAAGTAGATGTTACAGATTTTTCCCAATCATTACTGAGGTTACAGATCAGAAGTATCTCCTGAAGGTGTGTATATATTCTGCAAATATATTTGTCCGTCTGAGAAAACTCCACATGAGGAAATTCATTTTCGACTAAAAACTGCAGGCTTTCCTGAAGTGAAATATGTCTCTCCTTTTCACATGCATCTCAATCACAAGTAAAGGTCTAGCGTTTGAAATTCTGGCAACCCCCCAAGAGTGAAAAAGGAGAAAATTACATTTTCAAAGGTTTCATTCCCAGTCCATTAGTCTCTAGTCTCATTTCCTGAAGTAAATGTCAGTCAAGGCATTTGACGTGCATGAATCTCGTCATGTCTGACTGATCACTGTTCGCTCTTACACCGGTACCGAAATAATCGTTCGGTTACTTTCCGTTTGTTTGCTGAATTTTCTACTTTTTAATACGCATTCAAATATTAGCCGTTGTCCCTACAGTGTCTGTGTATGCGTAAGGACATGGCAGATCACTTGACAACTGTTATATAGCGCTTTATAAACTGGGTCTATTAGGTGTAGTCTGTTTTGCTATGGTATCTGACCTTCGGAAAAAAACTGAATTAGCATTAATAGCAATTAAAACATGATGTGATCTGATTTTATTTATCTAATGTGATCTCTGCAGGCACAGTGCACAAACCAGATCAGAAAGAAAGTAAAAACATTTTGGTAGAATTTTATTTTCTTACATTAGAAGTATGAAGTATTTTGGTCATAACCTGATGTTTAGCCTTTGTTAACTGGGAGCTTTTGATAGTTTTGATAGGACGCCACACTTTTGTGTACAGATACTGTAACATACTTTTGATCATAAACTGTGAAATTTACAACTGGCTATCATGGAGGCATTTAAACTGTAGGTGTGCAATGCTGAAGGAACTGCTGTGGGCGAGATGGAAAATACCAAACAAATAAATATTGACTATTATCCCTGTGAATCTTTTACATATTTTTGCGTAGGAGTTCTGCATAATAAAGCTGAAGTATGCTACAATTAATTCCCGTTAAATTGCTCAATAATATGCCAAGAGAGTCGTCATTTTTTTTTTGTTAATAATAAAAACAAGCGATGTGAGAATCAGGAATGAGTGACAGCTCCGCCCCCTTCGCCCATCTCACTTCAGTATTCATTTTCTGCTGCTCCCCTGTTCACTGCTTTCCCAGAATAAAAAGATGTGAAATAAAATTGATCGATGTATAATAGATAGCTCAAAGTATGTAGATGCTTGACCATCATTCCAGGCAAAACAAACAGATTTTTAACATTGGCTGTTAGAAATAAAAGAGAAAATATCTAGGTGTGTGTACGGTGTGTGTATGGTGTGTGCATGCAGTGTGTACGGTCTGTGTACAAAGTGTGTACAGAGTGTGTATGGCATGTGTACAGAATGTGTATGTGTGTATGGAGTGTGTATGTTGTGTGTACGGAGTATGTATGGAGTGTGCACGCTGTTCGTATGGAGTGTTACGGTGTGTGTACAGAGTGTGTATGGAATGTTTACCGTGTGTGTATGGAGTGTGTACGGTGTCTGTCAGGAGTGTGTACGGTGTCTTTACATGTGCTTCAGGACATGTCCGTGAAGCTGACAGGGTCACTGAGACTCCGTGTATCCAAGCCTGCCTGTGACTAATGCAGTTGAAATTCCCCTTACTTCAAACTCCTATGCAGCTTTTACTGTCTGCCTACTGTCTACTGTCATGACATTCATTAATGCAACGGGAAGCGTTTCCTTCGAGGACATATCGCGCATTGACGTAGCAGCATAGCGCGATAGTCATTACATGATACGGGAACAGGAGACGCAGTGTACTTGAATGTCAGCTGCTGCTTCAGTGATGATGTGCGGTGATTGGAGATACGCGCAAGCCGCTTCTACTCGCAATCTGATAAAGCTAATGTTTCACCAGTGACAGCTTAATGCTCCATGCCTATTTATGAGAGAGCCGCCTTCAGCACCTTTTCATCGAACCGCTCAGTCGTGCTGTTCCGGTTTGAAAGCAGTCCAACCTGGAGAGTCCGCATCACGTCATGGAGATATTCAATCGCTCGGAGCAGAGAGAGGAATTTTCGTAGGAGGAAAGCCAAGATGAGCTATCGCCCCGGCCCTAGCCTCGTCTCACCTCGCCTCGTCTGGCCTGGCTGAGATATTGATCCAGAAATTCCAATACCCGACCCCCCTCCCCAGGTTTATAATCATAAAACAAACCGACCAGTGACCGAATGCAAACATGCTCGTCAGCACGCTCATGCTGAATGCTAGTAAAAAAAAAAGGCAGATAAATAGAGCGCTGTGGGGGATGGCGGTCCAAGTGCTGAATAAAACTCAGCCCAAGTAGTACAGTAGAATATGCTCACAAGCAGTGAGAGGAAAACAATGAATGCCAATTCAAGTCAGCTTTATTTATACGGTGTTAAAAAGAGAATAAAAACTGGACTGAAACCGAAGACACGTCTGCTTGATACTTTACACATTAAATAGACTCAAGTGCCAAGAAGAAAAAAAAAATACGTTTGAAGCATTTTGATACGCAATTTAAAATCTGCTCACCTCCAAAAATAAAAATGGAGAAAATCACTCCACACAAAATTTCATTCTGGCGAACAAGCTTACCTTGCATGTCTACATTTCTAAGCCGAACTACGTACAAAAAAAAACACTATTACAGAAAATTGTAAAGAATTCACCTGAGGTGAAAATCACTTCTAAATGACATCTAAACATGAGCATCAGTGTAGGCTGAAGTCGGTCCCATATCCCATCTTATGCACTATTTCTACAATGTTGTGTAATATAAACGGTGTGAGGAGTGTGTTTACACTGAAAATTCCAAGAAGAAGAAGGAATGCACTTCAAGTACCCGGATGATGCACTTATTTAACCGAAAAACAAAGTGTGGAATGTTGAACACTTCCAACAGCGGGGGCTACCCAGGCACTGACGCTGGATGCGAAAAATATTCAAAATGGCCGACAACTAAAGCCATCTGAGACGTTACTACTCTTCTAAAAGTCATACGCTAGACCGTAGAGTACATAGTACATAGTGTGTAGTGTACAGCACGATATTTGGGACACTGTTTGTTCATGGTAACGCCATTTAAGCATTTTTAGGTCATTTAACAACGTTGTCCTGGACAGGGAGTGTAAGCGCTCTTCTCAGCGTTGACGTTATGACTGCTCAAGAGCACTGCAGACATTCGGACTGCTGCGTTTGTTAACATATTTACAATCAGAAAGGCAAGGCAGGATTAGAATCAGACTGAATAAAAAAGATTTCCTTGTTGTTTCGGTAAAAGATATTGATGTTCTCTTAAAGAAGAGGCTTCAAAGCTTATTAGTTCAGATCACAACTCAAATCTACATTTAGATAAACTCTCCTGGCTTACTATGGGAAAAAGTTATCAGTTCATAGCAGCTCTTCGGTCATGAGAACGCTTTAATTACATCTTATTACACCTCCAGCATGATAATCATCCAACATTCACCCAAGAGCTAATCCTTCATGTTTTATATGCAATTTATGAGAATAGCCTTAGAATACTCTGGCCACCGCTTATTTTGTGGATTAATTGGCAAACAATTAGAAAAGGTCGGTGAGACTGAGAAGAAGGAAAAAAAAGCAACCTGCATTGCATCAATGAGCTCACAGCCTACGAGCGTTGCTCTACAGCACCTAGATCCCCGCCTAAACTGAGATACAGCGCTTCTGAGAAACAGTGAATCATTACGACTAACCAGATTGCGGCAAGATCTTCACGGTCATTACAGTTCGTCAAATAAACACAGCTGCGTGGCTTGCAGAGCTCAAAATGGTCACCGAAAAAAAATAAAAATCTGTTTTGCACATGCAGCAGCTGTTGGAAAGAGAGTTCTCACACACAGTTTTGCTTCACGTCCTCATCGATGAACGATGACGGTTCCAGCGTTCCAGTCTATTTTATATTTATTGTGCTGATGGAAATTCATTTGCTCCACTGTTTACCAGAGACTCAAATATTCCACAGGATTCCACAGGGATGCAACTTTAGTCTCTTTCCACAAGGCAAATTTTGTGTATCGCATTACGTGCTAGTTAGTTTCAATCACCAGGCGCAAATGGTGTTAGATAAGCAGTCGTCAAAATAACGCCCACTTTCCTCCTGTGTCAATTCAGACTGGAAAGAGTGTCAAATCTTTTCGGACTCTAGACGTTGGCTTGTGTTCTTGCAACCTCCTAATTACTTCTTGCTGAATTGTATGATGTGTGTAAGAGAAAGTGGAGAACAAATTAGCAAATTTGTCCATGTAAATGCTCTGGAAACCCTCCAATGCCACAGACTGTATTTTTCACACTCATTTACTCTCGCATGAGGGCTGCACAATATAAATATTACAATAGAAAGATATGTCTTTTAAAAAGCTGCAGAAATGAGCTCGCATCGTTTCTATAGTAACAATTCGTTCACAGGGATTGTGACGATTTAGCAGGCAAATATCCCTCCGTCCGTTCGACCGTCCGTCCATACACCCGTCCCTGTTTGTCCGTCCGTCCATCCACCGGTCCATCCGTCCGTCCGCCCGCCCAACCGCCTGTCCGTCCGCCCGACCGTCCGTCCGTCCGTCCGTCCGACCGTCCGTCCACCCAACCGTCCGTCCGTCCGTCCACCCAACCGTCCGTCCGTCCACCCACCCGTCTGTCCGTCCATCCATCCATTGTTATATAAAACATCACCATTTCTCTAGTAACAGTTTATTTATTAATAATAAGTCAATTTTATTAATTGTTTTGTTATTTAACAAATATAATTTTGGTTCAAAAACCAAATCTTTGACATGGTAAAGTTTTTTTTTTTTTAATTGATTCAGTCTCCAGTGTCAATGCTTTGTAAGTGTCAGACAAAGAGGACAGAGAACATTGCCTTTTTTAAAACCTAATTTACACCAAGAGGCAGAAACAAAGAGTGTGTGTTTGAGAGAATGACTATTTATTGCTGCTATAACAAAAGCAATTATGCTATAAAACAAGCAATTTATTATTGAGATGTTCTACGACATTTTAAATAACTACTATAACAAATTCTCTAACAGTATGACGTGAAATCCTTTTTTTATAAAAGGCATAAAATACTTTGAGACGCGCTGCTATAGAAAAATAATGTTGTTACAGTTGGACCGCATCACACCGCCCTCTTGCATATATTCTTTTTCAAAACCATGTCATCTGTTATTCTGTACATATGGCATTAAAGAAATATTCCTCCATTTTTCAACGTGACCTCTAAGATTATCTCATACAGCCATTTTAACATGTTTTCCTGTAAGATAAGACCAGAAAACCATAGAATCGCTGGGGTAGGTGATGACATTTATCTAAAAAATGCATTTTCTAGACTACCTTCAGGAGTTCTGTGGTTTTGTCTCTGTCCATAACACAATCACAAAAAAGTTCTGAAAGACTAAAAAAAAACCTGTATAAAAGGCCAAAATTAGAGCTTCAATACCTTTGACTGAAATGCCTTAGTTGCCTTGATACAAAAAAAAAAAGCTTTAGTAAAATATTCTCTCATCTCGTGTCTCATCTTAAGACCTTCAGACTACACGTTCTTTTGACTGAACAGAGTTTTGGCATACTTCAGAAAACGCATTGATATGCATTACTTGTTCGTCTCAGTCTTGTTTGTGGACGGAGATCGATATTAGGTGAAATTTATTTTGTTCTATAATCCGACAGATATGCAAACATACCGGCTGTGCAGAAGCATGGCTCACAGAGAGCCTGTACAGTTCTAGTGCTTGCTTCGACAGCTTCTACTATGGCCTGACATCTTCAATAAAATCAGAATCAATGACGGAGGTCTTCCTAAGGCTGCCTCCTGTTGTCTGAGCCATGTACCGGTGTGTCAGTTTACTGTAACAGATGCTCAGTGTCCGTGCGAGCTGTCCATCAATACAGTCTCACCAAAAAGTCTTTGAGACATTAGTCCTTTTGAGTGTAAAGACTGTACCCATATAGATATAATACAGTCACATATTTTAAACATTAAGCAACTTTATCAACTTCTCCTTGACTTCCATCGTCAGTGCGGACCTCAGTATACAAAAGAAAAATCCACACGTTTTTGAACATAGTAATCACTCATACGGTACAGACACAGCAGACAGTTTGGTTTAAAAAAAAATGGAGCATTCCTTAAAGGGTTGCTTAAACTTTAAAAAACTTGAAATGTAGACATGCCAACATTGGTAACAAATAAATCCTAGCATGTATGGAGGAAAAAAGTAAGAAAATACCAGGGCAAATGTCCAGTATGGCCACTACGAAAAAGAAAACAAATACTAAGATGAAGTTTCCCATTTTCTGACCAAAAAGCGCACAGTCCCACGCACTTTGTTTCTAATGGCTCACACCACCGAGCCTCATAAACTCAGAGGCCTCACTCACCCAGATAAAGTCAACATGAAGTACATGTGATTCCAGTAAAATCCATCCTGCCCCTTTCCCCTTCAGTGAACTGGCCTTTTCTCTGGGTAATGCTTCGTCGTGCAATATATCTCTCAGGAAAGTATAATAAAGTATCTTACACACACTTGCTATCTCTACCTCACACACCTTAAATTCATTTCACCAGATTTGCTCGAACTCTCCCTCATCCCCTTGTGCTAATGACAAATTAATAAGATGCTAGGTCATCCTTTACACGTGATAATTATCTCCATCTAATCAGACTCATCAGTCACCTTCCCTGCCCCAATCTCCAACCATGTGAAATAAGCCTGAATAAATTACAAATGTTTTTAAATCAGTTTCATGGAATGTGAAAAAGTGATAGTGAGGTTCATAGAGTAAACCCCCCTCCACACACACACACGCCTGTACAAACATTTGTTTGTGTTATCAGTAGGAGCTCAATGTTCTGTCAGCAGCTGCTGATTTTAATAGGAAGCATCCCTTCACCGCTAGGTGCTGTCCGGGGGTTCAGTGGTGTCAGCATCACTACGCTGTGCTGCCAACAGAAATCACAAAGAGCTCCAAGGCTCTGCAACTCCATCACCAACAGGATATTGCTTCAGCCACAATAAAAGAGTGCTTAGCTGTGTGAATGTGCCTTCGGCATGCAATCAGACTACCGTAAGTGCAAGAACTGGCAGCTAAGCAACAAGAGCCGCGTCGTAACACGGGTTTGGCGAGCGTGTTTTCATCCTCGTGCGTTCCTCGCATTTCCAAACATAGGCCCAATGGAAGAGAAACAGATAACCAAACATGCACAAGGCATTTCATTTGGAAAAGATGAGGGCAGAGATCAGCCGAAAGCTGTCGAGGGTGACAGCTGCACGGCATCAGCTTGCTGAAATGACATTCTTTTTCTTCTTGCTTACAAATACATACACACATGCACACACAGACATGATGGGATCAAGAGGCAGATGGGTATATGATTCGGTCTGAAAGGAATAAAACACATGGGGACATTGCTGTACTGTTATACACTGTTATAATCAGTGACAGGGTAGTGTGGTGTGACCCGCTGTGATACGGTGTTGCTGTTGCCACCCTGATGTTCAATATTTTCCAATAACAGCACATCCGCATAAACAGAGAGGAATGCTCATCATGTTTTGCCTACGTACCTGAGTGATTTTGGTTTGAACTGAAGAAATAATGGTCGAGGACACTTGCTTGTCTTTTTCCTGGGAAGCATCCCTGTAAAAGAAAATGGCACAAAACAAGGATGAGGTATGCGTCAGGAATCGGAGGGACTATTACAGGATTTGTAGAAGCTGGTCTGTTTTAAAAGCTGTAAGGACAGACTTAGGCAAACAGGAAGTCCAGATCTCTGATAGGAAAATACAGAACTAGAGAGATGCTATGAAATATTCATCCATCCCCAGAAGAACCGAGACGAGAGTGGCACACAAAACCCTACGGGTTTAACTTTTTTTTTTTTTTTCTTTTGATGAAACCTGAGAAATTCTGACAGACTACTTTTATATACAGATGTCCCCTGTGGTGATTTGAATAAAACAATCAATAATGGGGAAGGAACAACAATAACAAACGCAGTGTGTTCACTTCATTCCTTTTTCCTTGCGTGTGTCAAAACCACATTCTGAATCGGAAATCACTCTGTGATTCAACGCTTTCATGTTTCATTCAACAGGTCATTAGTCTGGATGTCAAATCATGCCAAAACCGCAGGAAACTTTAAAAGAAAAGCGACGACTTCTTTTGTTGTGCTGGCAATGTGAGATTCACTAAGAACACTGTGGGACACTGCTGTGAGTCATGAGGGGAAAAAAATAGAAAGAAAAAAAGAAATTTCTAGAAACACTGCCATATATAATTCACAACATACACCTCATACACTCCCCATAGCACACTAGCATGAGATTACTTTACCTGGAGCTCCTTAAGCTAGACGTGGGGCTAGATGTAGGGGAGGAGCTAGCCGTGAGGGTGGAGACTTTCCTTATTGCTCTACTCCTGTCTGATGAGGCTGTGGGTGAACCGGAGGCACCCTTCGAGCGATGCACTGATTTTGAGGACTTCTTCTTTCTCCTTTCATGAGGTGATCTAAGACAAATACATATATAGGTTTATATTAAAACACCTCGATACACTTCAGGAGCTAGTAGATGTAACAACACTTGAAATTTCAACTACACTTAAATTCATTCATTACTCATCAGTAACAACTTTATCTGGGTCAGCTGATCCCGAGTCCATCCTGGGAATGCTTGAGTGTGAGGCATCCCATCCAGGAAGTATTCCAGTATTCCATTCCTGGATGCCAGTCCAAACTCTCTCAAACACACATTTTCACACTCTCACACAGACATTCATTCGCACCTAGGGACAATCTAGCATACAGAACATGATGGAAACCCACAGAAAAATTCCACACAGACAGTAACCTGAGCTTAGGATCAAATTGGGGGAGCTGGAGCTGTGAAGAGACAACACTACCCACTGCACCACCATGTCTTCCTTTCTTAAATTAGAAAATGTAGTGTTGCTGCCTCATAGCTTCAGGGTCTCTGGTTCTGCCCTGACCTTGGATTATTGTCTGTGTAAAATTACACACATTCCATCTGGGTTTGTATGGTGTTCCTACACAGAGGTGGATTACCTGGGCTAAATTGCCCCTAGGTACGTGAACGTGTGTGCATGAAACCTACAACGGACAGGCATCCTCTCCAAGAAGAACCCCCATCTCGCTCCCAGTGCTCCTGACATTGCAATACCAGAAGATAAATGACTGATAATAGGCTGCCAGTGCATACTGACAATTGCCATGAACAGATGTCACTAATTTCTCTGAAGAACCAAAGATCATGTCAAAAAAAGTTCGAACAGCTCCTGATGTTATAATGCAATAATTATCTTTCACACACAACTTATTGCAGTTAACAAGTCAAATCCTCTTCAGATAAATGACTCCACTCAGACTTTAATAATATCTTCATCATTCTTCACAATTCTGCCTGTTCATAAGGGCCACAAATACAGCCACAGCTTATATGAAGCTCGAGCATTGGCTTTTTTAATTAAATATGCTAATTTAATTAATTTTAATTTAATTAAATAAAATAGAAGCACACAATTTGCATGGTACTATTTTGTTTTCTCCAGATGTCAAACTCAGAGAGGTTTGATGGACATTATCCATCCACCAAGGTGGGAAAAAAACAGTAACACTTGCATCTATATAAAAAAATATTACCAACCGCAAAGGCAACTAAGAAAAGCACTTCTCTGCTTCTTTCTTTCTCTAGAGAATATGTGGCTTGGAGCAGAGTAAACAGTTAGCAGGAGTGTGTAATGTGCACTACATAGCGGTATAATCAATGTGAAGGCATACAGTGCTTCAGCACACTTGCTGCAAAAACTCTGGAGCAATAAAGTCAAGCTGGGCTCCAGTTACAGGAGTGCAGGCTGGTCAAGTAACTAATTTCCGAATCTGATACAAACGGACATGACTCAAGTGAATGACGGCCCTTTCTCATTCTTTTAACAGGAGCTCGGAATTGTACTTTGTAATCACTGAAAGGTGAGAAGTCATTCGAGGAATTGAGGCGGTCCATATGTGGGTTTCTAGCACATGAAACTTGGCACGGATTTAGAAGCCTTATTCACATAGTTGTTAGCGTACTCAGGAGAAACGTGATCGAGCACGCTGCACTACTGGGGGGTGTAGACTGAGGTATTTCTATGGACAAACACTACATGCTAATCCTTAAATTTGTGATGGAAAGACATGCTCTGAGATATGGATGCCTTGTCACCATACAATTACTGAAAGTATAGAGATGGAAGATGACCACCATCATATTGCAAGATGGAAAGGTCAACCATAGTGGGGTTTATGTTCAAAGTTGGGAAGAGGTATGGACTGGGATTTTGTGTTACTCAGTTTTTACGTTCATATTGGCAGATGTGCGTGGTCAGATATGAAGCATGCTAGAGAAAGAGAAACTGCTTTTTTCTTCGGGAGTAGGCAGGAATTGTGAAAAGAGAAGGCAGGAATGGGATCAAAATCAGTCCAACTGACACCTCTAGACGGAGGTGTTAGGGTGATGGTATGGTGCTCACTACTTTTATTTCAGGACATTGTATAACTCTTTAGATCTTCTTAAGGCTCCAGAGCCGTAATGTACAAGATGTTGGCAAAATCTTTTCTCCATGGTTACAATTTACATTGGATGCGCTCTCCTCTCGTTCTGAAAATGCCTCTCAGCTCCAGCATACATTACTTTCATGTGGCAGGTGATTTTTGTCCAAAATGACATCCGAATGATACAATCTAAGGACATAGATGTTATAACAAATGCTTTAAAGATGGAGTATTGTGTGCAGGCTGCAACACTACGGGAGCCAAGCTCCCAGCTGAAAGTCACTGCTATTCCTGGCCTTGCATCCTCTCTCATCACACATGCTGGGAAACAGAGTCTCTGGTGCAGATGAAACAGAGAGTATAATGACACAAGGTGGCACTTTTCAAAAAGCAAGAACTTCTGGCTGTCTTTCCAGAAGAACTTTGAATGAGGAAAGACATTAGGAGAAGGTTTCTAGCACAATTCAGCCTGAATCATAAAAATAATTAAAGGTGCTGAAAAAGGGGACTATGCTTCGAATGTTACCGCGACCTTTACTCGGAGCTATTCTTTAATAATTCAAAATTGCTTTCGGGTCAAAAGTGAAACAGAGTGGAAAAAGAAAGATGGTCAATTGATGATGTCAGGCAGAATCTAACGGTATCTGCTGATTAGGAGCTGCATTTGGACTACCATAACACTTGCCTATAGAATTTACCAACTGGAAAGTATAAAGATAAAAGCTTTTAGTCATGTCTACTGAAGATCTCCTGCTAATGAGGGTCAATCAAGTGCATCACAATTTCTTCTTATTCCCATGGGCTGACTGATATCAGACTCTGTAGATCAGTTCAGGTTTGTCTAGCTCATTGTTTCAGTGCCCACACAAGTTCTGTCAGCCTCAAGTGAGCCTTAAATATACAGAGCGACATGTCAAGGCACCTAGCAAGCACTTGAGTGCCACATATTCACTCCTTGTAGTGAGCCCTAAGAAACCCTCCCTTTCCAGGTGCTGTAAAGCCTGCTAATGAGGCAGGCTGTCTGCAGGATGCTTTATGACCCAAATTTGCTCACTGGCCAGCAAATATATCAGAGCAGTGGGTCTTGATGACACTATCACAGTTCACTTCAGTTCTGCTGGCCACAGGACCTCGTCGATTTAAAAATTCAGAACTAAAGTTACTAGAAAACATACTTTCTATTTCAGAAGGAGGATGCTTTATCTGACTGGTTGTAGAATTGAGGGAGATGAACTGGTTCCTAAAAGCTGTCACATGTTGGGGATATCAGATATTACTCATGCTGTGCAGCCACAAAACAGGTTCATGGCAGTAGCACGGCATGACACAAAGTGCCACGTTCCCATTGTCCCAGGACACAGGCGCTTCTTGAGGTTTGCTTTCAAGGACAGGCACAGCAATTCAAAGACCTCAAAGACTCTTCAGCCTGTCTCTAGCACCACAGGTGTTCTTGAGATGTGTGCAGACAGCACTGTCACTTGTGATGGTCAGAAGCATCAGGATACTGCCATATTTGGATGAAAGGCTCCAGCCACTAAGGAGCTGGCCATCTGGGACATAGAGTACTCAATTTTTTATCTTTATGGTGGACTCAGAAAGGAGTTTCCTCAAACTGAAGCAAGAATCCAAGCCACCTTATCGTCCAACAGCCCCCAATTCCACACACCATCTGATTTGTATTTGCTTAAAGCGAATCAAAATGTTTCCTTTCATAAAGCCACACAACACACTACTATCATCATATACTGCATGAATGGACTGAATTACGCATATAGCAGTGCGGCTAAGTTGCGACTGGGCGTGTAGCGCAACAGTCAACAGCACACAATAGCTGTGTTTATGCCCATTCACAAGTCTTTACACTGTGGCGCTGTTACTGAGTAAAGCAACTGGAGCGGTGCAATTATTTCCAACTTTAAATTCATTCCATTATCTCAAGCCTTCACAATGTGTCGAAACATTGTCAATAACAATAAAAATCTGAGTACTTGTGCAGTCCTGGTGTTTAAGCCTATGAACACAAGCAAGTCTTTGGGTTTCTGTAACTACTGAAAAGGCAGTCGCTATTCGAATATTTCCAAGAATAGGAAGGATATACCCCTACGCACACAAGCCTACATGGATTTGGAGAGGTTGGGTTGTTCAGAATTATTGTACTAATAACGCTGTTAGGTCTAAATGAGCACACGATTCGAGGTGAAGCACTTTCACTACAAAAGGTGGCACAAACATTGACGTCAGTTTCTTTCCTGCAGGTGTGCATTAATTTTTTTGTTCTCTGTTAGTTGAAACAACTAACCACAAAGAAGGATCAGAGTGCATCTAAGTAATCTTTTCAACAATGCTAAATACTTGTTGTGTGTGAGGTACCTGGATCTGGACCTTGACCGCTTCCTGTTGCCAAGGCGATAGGTGCTGCCTCCGAAGCGCTCTCTGTCCCTTTCTCTTTCTCCACGATGTCGTTCTCTCTTGCTGGGAGAATGGGATTGGGATCTGACAGTAAAAAGGTAGAAAGGCAGAACAGGTACAGAATTAACCAGTGACACAGAGTGGGGCAGGACACACTACATATCCATCTAAATCCACCCACATGGTGCGGAGTGTTACTTTTAGAGTCGCTTAATTAAGGGATTTTTTTTTTTTTTTTTTTTTTTTTTTTAGGTATTCTTTGGCCTATTCTGACTCAGTGTACTTTTACTCTCACTAATGATACAACTTTGTTACTCTTTATTTCCATCATTAGAAGTGATATGTAAGAGGCATTGGTGGCTCAGTGGTAGGTTGCGCGCCTATCATGCGGAAGGCCCGGGTTCGATTCCCAGCCAATGCCTCAACCCCAGCCACTGGATGCAGTGCCGGTCCCAAGCCCGGAAAAATGGGAGGGTTGCGTCTTGAAGGGCATCCGGCGTAAAACCTGTGCCAAGTTGTTGTGCGGACCAGTTGGTCCGCTGTGGCGACCCCGAACAGGGAGCAGCCGAAAGCAACTTCTTCTTCAGAAGTGATATGTAAACTCACAGAAAGGACAGAAGAAACAAAAGAGAATGTTGTGGTAGTTGGCTTACTGCAATGTACTGCAGATACAAGTGCATACGTCCTTGATTCCTAGTTATTTATAAAACAAAACAAAAAAAAAAAGGTATGGTTGGATTTCCTTGACATAAAGCCATATTACCACACTAACCTGCCTCTTTCAGACCAAACCAGTTACACAAATCAGAACAGCAGACCGTAATTTAAACTTTTCCATTAGCCTTGGCGGCAAAGTAGTAATCTCACTGGGTAATAGCGACAATTTCCCAGGGGTCACACACACACAAATGGATACCGACAATGGAGTACATCCCGCTCAGCTGAATGGCCCATCTACATCATTTAGTGCATGTATCTGATTTAGTGGCATAAGAGCTTGCTATATTTCCCATTAGTCCTCTTGCTGAGGGATGGCGCGATTGGAGGGGGTGAGAAGGATTTCCGCTGCTGTACCTCCATGCTCCGGGCTCAAGTAATAATCCATATTATAATATTGAATATGTTTTTTATTACATATGTTTAAGGGCAAGAGCTGAAGGAAATAACTCTTGTAAAGCTCAAAAATTAAATTTTCCTCCACAGGAATCGATCGGACAGCGACTGAATACTTGAGGAATTCCAAAAATGAATGAAGTAATTTTAGGTACATATACACACCCACCCTCACACACACACATAGGTGCCCATTTATAACCGCCTGACAATCAGATTACACTGGTCAGGAAAAGGGATATATGAGAGAGGAGGGTGTCATTATTCTCAATTAAAGCATTACATAATGACAAATGAGATTTAAACTGCCAAATAACTCCAAGCCATGCTTGAGATTAACTTTTGGAAACTTTAGGAGAATAATTCAAACACATAAAGCATCTATGACCATACTTAGGCCTGCTAACTATAAGGAAAATAAAGAGTCTTATTAAAAGGGGAAGAGAGGAAGTAAAAATGCGGCAAACAATAAACAAATAAATAACTACGTTTTCGAAAAAGTAGAAACTATGAAATGGCTCACATCACATTTGATCTGTTGCTGCCCAAATTGCTTGACCCAAACTGTGCTGCATCCCTAATAAATATAATTAATTCTAATACCTGTCTAACGTTAGCCAAGTCATACATCTGTATTTACTTAAAGAACGCAAGGACGCGACATCGGTTGTTTAAAATGTGAGA